>JMNB01000508.1:0-59244 GCA_000733645.1 Beauveria rudraprayagi
TCTGAAGCTGTTCCGCTTCCTCCCGTTCCACACGCTCTAACTCTTCGACATTGTCGATACCACGCGCGATCGCGCGCATCATTTTCTCGAACCACAATTTCTTTTGTTTTCGCAAGCGACGCACTTTGGCGCTCGCCTTTTCAAGCTCTTCTTCGGCAGCTTCTAATTCGGATTCAGCCTTTTGGTGCTGGGTGCCGATGCGGCGGAGTTGCTGAGGAGTAAGGGGATTCATGTCGCAATAAGACCGGTTGAGACGGATACACTCGAAACATCGAGACGAGTCCACGTCGGACGCCTTGCAATTCTGAAGGCCTTGTTCTTTGCAAAATGAGCAGGGAGGCATATCAACCAGATTTCCGATCATCAACTCAAGAAGGGCGTTTCGTTCGTCCGTCTTGCGGGAGGGTTTCCGGGATCGTACAAGAGGTCTTGAGATACGATTAGACATGATGGCACATGTTGATGCAGGAGGGAAAAGCCACCTACCACTCAGCCGGCCTATTCGATGGCCTTGAGGACAAGACCAAAGGAGGAGGGGCATAATGTTACGAACGCTGCTGCATGGATGCGGGGCTGGGCCGGACCGTCTGGGTAGGCACGCCCGCAGCCTGGTTGGAACATGAGGTCACGTGATGGCTCATTGGATCATTAAGATGAGCCAGCGACACCAGATCATTAGGATAGTTAGATGAGCCTCATGAGCCAGGTCTACAGTAGAGAGATAGACGGGTACTTAAGGAGGAGGTATTCTCATGGCTAAGTAGTCTAGATCTCTACTGATCAATCTAAGCAATTCTAAGCAATTAGTTTTGAGAGTTCTACTCTTAACGATTCCTTACGCGAAGATACTGCTCATTGCTACTGGAGTAGCGTTTCAACCTGACTCACTACCTAAGAAACAGACCAACTGTGGATTAGGAATAAGCCATCGTTACACGCTGTTTGGCGAGCTGTTGACTGATGTAGGTCTGTCTCTGCTGGTTTAGTATGTAAGTTAAATCAGCGGCTCTGACCAGCGAGTCTATGGCTTATATACGTCTATTTCTGCTGGTATAGGGTGTAAGTGAACTCTAGCTGCGCTATTTGGTGAGCCGTTGGCTAATGTAGGTCTGTCTCTGCTGGTATAGTGGGTAAGTGAACTCTATCGGCCCCTATCGGCGTGTCTATGGCTAATGTAGGTCTATTTTGACTGGTATAGGATGTAAGTGAACTCTAGCGGCCCTGACTGGTGAGCTGATGGCTAATATAGCTCTGTTTCTGCTGGTATAGGATGTAAGTGAACTTAGCGGCCCTGACCGGCTACCTGATGGCTGATGTAAGTCTATTTCTGGTGGTATAGGAAGTAAGTGTACCCTAGCTGCCCTAACCGGCGAACTGGTGGCTGATGTAGGTCTATTTCTGGTGGTATAGGATGTAAGTGTACCCTAGCTGCCTTAACCGACGAGCCGATGGCTAATGTAGGTCTATCTCTGCTGGTATAGTGGGTAAGTAAAGTCTAGCTGCTCTGACTAGTGAGTCTATAGCTGATGTAGCTTTGTTTCTAATGGTATAGGGTGTAAGTGAAATCTAGCTGCGCTATCTGGCGAGCTGTTGGCTGATGCAGGTCTGTCTCTGCTGGTTTAGTATGTAAGTGAACTCAGCGGCTCCGACCGGCGAGTCTATGGCTGATGTAGGTTCGTTTCTGCTGGTGTAGGGTGTAAGTGAATGCAGCGGCCCTAACTAGCGAGCTGATAGCTAATGTAGGCCTGTTTCTGCTGATATAGGTGGTAAGTAAACTCTAGCGGCCCTCATCGGCGAGTCTATGACTAATTTAGGTTTATTTCTGCTGGTATAGGCGGTAAGTGAACTCTAGCTGCGCTGTTCGGCGAGCCGTTGGCTGATGTAGGTCTGTCTCTGCTGGTATAGTGGGTAAGTGAACTCTAGCGGCCCCTATCAGCGAGTCTATGGCTAATGTAGGTCTGTTTCTGCTGGTATAGTATGTAAGTGGACTCCAGTGGCCGCGATCGGCGAGTCGATGGCTAATGCAGGTCTGGTTTTGCCCGTCTAGTGGGTAGGTACAGCCAACAAGCTTTTAGGCGACCATTCTGTTAATCATGCTAGACCCCACTCTCTCGGGCAGTGTGGAAAGGGGATGAGGCAATCGTCAGGTTGCTGCTCCGTAATGGTGCTATGCCTAACCCTGAGGACAGTCTTGGCCAATCACCTCTATCAGTGGCAAAATTCATGGGTAATGTGGCTATGATCATCCTCCTCGAAACATATCTGTCATCGCATTGAGGCTTGCACTAGGAGCTCAACTAGCTGAGACGCCTTCGCCTTTCTTGAGATAGCCTGCTCTGGATATCCAAGGGCTGCCGTTATGAAGGCATTTTCTGAGACGGGTCGTGCGGTGGTTGTAATATCGTGCTTGCTCAGCGTAAGGGTGACCATGACGGAACAGGATAGGGTAATGGAGAGAATGGAGCAGTGACCCAGACATCCCAACAACCAGTCAGTTCAATACTGCGTCACACCTTGCATTTGGAGCCAGGTGCGAGGCGTGCAATCATCCGCAGCCAGTGAGACTAGGACTCTATGAGCCTGTCATGGTTTCGTCAGAGGAAACAGGTAAGCATCGTGGAACTCATCGCGGCACTCAATTCTCTCTTCGGCCTATGCCTGACATCTGCAGTTGGTCGATATCTCCTCGGCGACGCTGGATATCATCCCTGATCCGTTACCCCTCGAAGAACCGCACTCAACGATGATCAGGTTCTGAGACTCTCGATGTCAAAATTACAAGCTATTAAGACCAGATTGTTACAAATTTAACGAGCATGCTAAGGTGTTTTTCTGTCAACATCACAAAGTGATATGTCTTATACAAGGTGTGTGAACGGAGATGCCCTTTAGGTCAGAGAAGCGAAATTTCGAGTGCAGGATGAGGCAGCTGGCAAGGCGCGTCGGTCGACTATGCCGCGGGAGGCTCGATCCTCCACCGCTGGTGAAAGCATCGCCCTGCAGCCCACGGTTTTATGGCATCGCTTGACCGACACCTATCGCGACTTGAAATAAGTCCTTTCTTTTAGATAATCACCGACAGGAGAGATGTCGCCGAGAGGGGCACTTTTTGATGTTGGACTTTAACTGTGGCGAATACCCCACGGGTGATGCTTCCTATTCTGGTTGTACGCAGCGCTTGGCGAATTCGGCGTAGCTGTAACTTCCCTCTATATGATGGCTTGACCTATCGGTTGGTTCGGTATTTAAACGTCATGTTCGCTGTTGCTTTTTGACCTCATAAAAAACTCCGCATTATAGAAAGCTATTAAAGGCTTATCGTAAAATTCTCCCTCGCTGAGGATCTGCTAGTTATTGTTTATCTTAGCACCGTAAACTTCGACGTGGCGCTAAACCCCATCCCTTCTACTATAGAAAGCAATAGAGTCATAGTAATTCGCGCATTACGTGAAGCTTATGAAGCTGCCGATGATATTCTTAACGTCTAAAAGCACTAGTGCTACGACAAGGCTATTCTTTAGCTCACAACTCATCTCATAGCGGAAGCTGAGATCATCATTGCACATAGCCCAGTCAAGGACTTTAAGAAGAGCATAAGGCGGTTCTAAAAAAGCTAGAAGCAACCCGGAGTGACTACCCATCCAACATAGGTGCTATCATTGTCCGGATGTCTTCAGACGAAGACAGCATTGATGAGAACCCATCACTAGAAGTCGCAAAATTGCTGAATCTCTACACGCAGACACTGCAGCTCTTGAGGTATTTACTATCGAATCTGCCAACTTTCGTTATACTCATTATTATATGTTGATTTCTAGCGACGCAAAGAAGACTTTTCATGACGCATTACTTGCAATGGGCGCGGCTATGATTCGAGAGGAAACCGTACAATGTGCAGAGGAGGGTCTCGATTTACTTAGAAAGCTAAGCGATGTTATTGAAGAAGATGAGCGGTTGTTGCGAGCGGGAGAACCGCCTAGCGGGTGCTTCCAGGAGCAGAAACAAGCGAGCGTGAACAGAGCGCAGCAGCTTATGGCACGGATGAATGAAATTCAAGCTGCTCAGAAGCAGCCAGAGTCCTTGATACAGTTGATATTCTACTAGTCGCTGGCGCGCGGCGGCCGGCGAAGCAGGGAGCTTCTCGGCCAAGCTGGCTGCTAATTGAGCGCTGTCAGGGGTATCGCCTTCCAGATAGCTGAAAAACTTTTGCTAGCCAGTCTACTCCGATGCGTGGCACGAGTAGGCACAGAAAGTAGACGATTCTGTGAGCAAACCTGAGTGTCGACGGTACATAGTAATGCGCCCGGTTTCTTGACTAGCTACCAATCCGCAGCGTACAAATTTCATCTCAAAAAAGCCGTCTTGCCAGTGCCTGTTAGGCAAACACCCATGCGTTGACATCAAACGCATTCTCTGTAGCTCGTCAATGGCAGCGCAGGCAGCAAAAATGATCCTGAGGACGGGATTGCTAGGACAATTTCGAGCAGTTCCGTCCACCGTACTCGAATATACAGCGTAGACGAGTGATTTTGGTTATACAGAAGCTGAGGAGGGCCAGGTGAGGCCTGACAAGTTCAAAGACACAGAACAGATAGAATAGCTATAAGCAAAGAGCAACCATAGGTCCCGTCGTTTGACAGGGAAGAGTCTCTCTTGCGGGAACCGCCTGGCAAGCATAGCTTCCTGCGAGAGAGACTGATCCCCCGGATTATGGGAGCAATTTGTGTATAGTTGCACGCTGCATAGCTGCTAGAAGGCGGCTGGGACAGTCTATGAATTAATAAATAAATAAATAAATAAATAAATAAATAAATAAATAAATAAATAAGTAAATAAATAAATAAATAAATAAATAAATAAATAAATAAATAAATAAATAAATAAATAAATAAATAAATAAATAAATAAATAAATAAATAAATAAATAAATAAATAAATGCCTGTTGCTGGTACCTGGCAAGGCCTAGGCGGCTGCTCGTTAGCTCGCTGGTGAGCCTGCGGGATAGTTGCTGGTTACCAAAGCGTTGCAGTTTAGTAGTTGCTGGTATGATGGCGGGCTGTCCAGTAGCCAGCATAGTTGCTAGCACCCATGCCTCGCCGCTAGCTTGCCGGAGCTAGTGGCCAGCATAGGCTAAAACTTAGTTGCTGGTACCTCAGGGCGGGGGAAGTTGAGTTGCCAGTAATGCTCAGTGTCTGCCTTACTTGCCACTGTTGCTGGTAACAGGCAACATGCGGGCGGATGGTTGCTGGTATAACTATCGTTGGGGCCTGCTGCTAGTAACGCTGACTGTCAAAGTACCGGTACCTGATGGGCGCTGGTAACGTTTGAGTGAAAACCGCTGGTACTGGCTAGGAGCTGGCAACTAGTGCTATTCAGCGGCCAGTACCTGGCGCGCGCCAGCAACTGGTCTCAGCCAGTTGCCAGCACGCCTTAAATTTATCTGCTCGTAACCGCAGGCCGAGGAGGTGGGCTGCACGTTATTACGAGCATGGTCACAACACTGCTGGGATTCGTAACGTTGTCTGATGTCGAAAATGCATGTTGGATACTATAATCGAGGATGAAGCCACGCTCTACTAGCAGCGCCGACTTGTTTATCAGCGATTGGCAAGAGTTACAGCATCCGCGAAGCAGATTTTTGTCCATCGCAGACACACCGAACGACTTATAGAGGGGCGACACTATACAAGACACGAGCTGGGTTCCCCGCAGCCACAGCAAAAGGAGGAACGTCCTATCGACCTGCATTAGCACCGACTTTCGCAGGAAGAATAGATAATACAAACTTCAGCGACAACTGATCCGGCCATAACGGTAGCGCCTTTTCCAATGATCTTACCGGGCAAAATCGTGACGCTGCCGCCAATCCAACAATCTGAATCAATCATGACCCCCTTGCCGAACTGTATACTTTGATAAGTTTGACGGTATTTCGGGTCTGTAGACCTCTCCTCGGTATAGATGCTGACGTTTGGGCCAACAGCACTGTTGTCACCAATATAGATACGTCCCGCATCATTGAAGGCACAGTTCCGTCCAATTGTAACGTTCCTGCCAATGGTAATGTTATATCCATAATCGCAATGGAAAGGGACCTCCACAACAACTTGAAACGGGACAGTGTGGGCATCCTCGTTGGCCGGTGGTGGCATTCTGCCGGCTCGTATAATGTCAAGGAAGTGACGAGTATGCTCCTCGACTGAAAGCCCATTCTTGACAAGCGTGTTAAAAAGCCAGCAGGACATTGCGGCACGATCACGCTCAAGACTTAGCTCCCGGTCATGCTGATAATAGCCATGCCCTGCAAGCATTTTCTCCTTCTCTGTAGTTGGCCTCTGGGTAAATGGAACAACGCTCAGACGACGATCTTGTTCAACGTCTAAGTGAGAGAGGGCCATTTGTGCTACAACTCGAGGATCGGTAGCAGCCGAGCGTGTATTGGGGTGGAGCATGTGAGCTCGAGGCGGCAAAGGATGAATTGCAGTGGGAACATATCCTCGAATCCTCGGTGGAGGATATCCCGCACAAGCGTGATTGCCTCTTTGACAGTTGTTACCTATCCTAAGTTAGTCCATGCAATAGCTTAGGTGATCAATCACGCACATATTGGCTTAGCCTCGTCACACTTTTTCTTCCTCTTACGGCAAGTAAGGCAGCCTGTCTTTGTTCGGTTGGTAAATTTTCGCTTTTGCTTCTGCGCTCCAGTGTGCAATTTAGCTTGTATGCTTGCTACCGAGCGATCCGATCTAGGTTGACAATTTCTTTGGTCTGGATGTGTGGATCGCTGCGGAGTGAGGCGCTCCCCGATAGAAACGTGACAAAAGTCTATGGCTGGGGCGCTGTACGCGCCTACTGCCTGGCCCTTTGCCTCTTTGTTTTTCTCCTGAGCTTCGCTGCTGTGACGAACACCATTCTCGGGGAAAGTGTTATAAAGAAACTCTGGTGGGAGGTCTCTGATTGAGGGAGGGAGAGAAGGCGCTGATGCACGACGAGTCGGCTTCGCTGCATTAGATGGCAGAGTTGGACTCGCAAGCGTAGAGCTTGAAGACGGAATCTCGACAGAAACATTTAGTGCTGTGAATGCAGGCATGGTTACGCAGAGCTTTCAAGCCTAATATGTGAGCACAATAGCGAAGCAACAATCCAAAACAGTACATGTGCGATTTTAATATTGCTTCCCGTGATGAGGCGGGTTGGCTTGAAGTAAGCCAGTCGCTTCCGTGCCAGAAGTATCTGACAGGTTCGGCCTCAGCCGAGGTGGGGGCGCAGAGAAAGGCAGCTTACCGATTTGCTCGCCACCCAACGAATGAGAATTTGATTCTATTTTTTATGATCAGGAATGACAGGAATTCTCTACAGTACGGCGATAGCGCGCCAAACAGCCTGGCCAATGAACGGCTCGTGGCCCGAACAGTCACCGAATCCATGTCCAGTCAGGTGCTGCTTTTAAGTTGGTGGACGATGAGCGGTTCGAACCCTATTTCTGAGTCCCGCAGATTTCTCCGTTCTGAGGAAGAGCCCCCAAATTTGTACAATGTCCATAGAGATACATTGTGACAAATGCCAATAGAACAAAGCGGGGGGCTCGCTGTAGAGCGCAGTCGGCGAAACATGTATAAATAAAGACTGACATGGAGGAGCGAACACGCAAGGTCTAGCCGTTCGACAGCGCTTAAAGAATCCAAAACGTTCTAAGCATATAAAAAATGGAAAAAGAAACAAACCATCCTCGGCGGCTAAAGCAGGCTCATAACTTATTCTGGGGCTGCCTCTACTGAGATTGGTGAGGACGTAAATAGAACTATGAAACCGGAAAACATATATCCATTTTTTGTAGAAGCTTGAACCGCCTCATAAGTGAACTTTACTCCGTTCTCTCAAAACCATCTACACCATGCTTCTAGCAAAACAAGTTATGGCGAAAACAAGCAATCTAGAGCGCACCGAGTGGAGAACCCGCTGCAGGTTAAAGCTGGCCGAGCACATAAGTATTACATCAGGCGAAATCCTCCACGGCATAGCTGACAACTAATAGGGTGTCAACTGGGAATAAAAATTGATCCAGCCAGTGTCAGGCTACTGCCTCAAAGCGACGACTCCTATTCTTGGGCGGCGCTCCCGGGCAAAGAAAGCCTATTCAAACAAAAGCTATTCCAGAAACACTTGAGCAAGCTGTCTATTGGCCCACTAATGGAGCTTTGTCACGGTGTTGGTAATACTTTTCAAGCTGTCTTCAGTTCAGAGAACGGCGACATCAACAGTGTTGCCGCACTTCCAATGCCGCATGGCCAGCCTACGAGTCTGGCCAGCGATGTATTACGCCTAAAAAAAGAGCTCAAAAGAGTCAAGCGCAAGAGACAAGAGCTCACACGTCAAAATCAGAGACAAAAGATTGTGATTGACAAGTTTAGGTCTATTGCCCATGGCATTCTTCAAGTCACATCATTTCCAGATATCTCAGCTTAATTTGACTATACTTTGTATTGTTTGGTGCATAATCAGATTCATCCCCTCCCTCACTTACACCGTAGAAAAAAAAAGGTAGGCCCACTAGCCTAAGGCGCCAGTTGCTTAGCGTGATGGCCCTGTAAACACACACTAATAGCCGCTCGTTGTTAGCTGTTACAGCGCACGCTAAATTTGAAAGATAGAGTGGAAGCTGAAGCTGTTTTTGCACCAAACTATATTTCGAAGGTACTCTATGTCGCTGGTGTTTTGATGGCGGTTAGGTATGCAAGATAGCCAGGATTACTTTTTTCTGTGTATATTTTTTTTATTGATACACAATTTTACATTACATATAATCATATTACTCGCCTCTTTATGTTTGAAACTGAACCCAGGAGGTTATTTACAGAAACAGGTTTCAGAATTTCCAGACTCAAGAAATATCTATTTCAAACTCAACTATTTATTTACACCATCAGCACTGTCGTGGTTCTATGCTATTTCAGCACAACAGTAGTCATGGAGGAATGGACAATATCCTATCGAAAGCCTGGCGGTATTTTCGTACGTCTGGGTCTCCTTGACAGCGACATTGAAGTCTTGTCCTTGCGGTTTCATCCGGTGTCTGGAAGAACACACCAGCTTTATTTCCGAGGACATCGCATTAGCAGCGAAGCGATGCAGAAACTTGAAGCACCGATTCGGAACCTGATTCAAAGGGTGCTAGAGCAACGCCGAACGCATATATCTGCCGTTAAAAATGACTGGGATCTGTTTAACCTGGACGCTCAGACTGTGATACCACCGCCGAAACTCTACGGCTGCAGCTTGCACGAGTGTCACTTCATTCTGGCGAATCCGAGTGAAAACAGTAACGCGGGTGAGTGCGCGGGATATATTACTCTTTCTGGCTTGTCTTAACGTTCTAACATTCAGAATTCTTCTTTGATTTGCCAGTTAGCTGTATGTCCATTTGAGACGGTCGGCTTGAATCGCCGGTTTCCGTGTCGCTACCAACGTCGGCACAAGTACAATGCACTAGAGAGAAGATTAGTATAAGAATAAGCAAATGAAGTCAAGTTCAGAACGAACAATCTTCTAGTCTCTTCGTTTTAGCAGCCAAGACTTGGAGATTTCGTCGAAGCTCCATCATGGCCTGCATGAGGTTGTCATGGCATCCACAAGAGGATGGCATAGTAACCTGGAAAATGGTAGGGCGTGGCCAGCGACGATCAAACATCCTATCTGCGTTGCCAAGAGGCGGAGTCAATGGGGTATTGGGGGTAGACGGCATAGATACGCCTCGACTATCCGTCGTTGTTGGGCTTGAGGTGTCAGACATTGCTAGAGACGGTGTGGCGACCCGTAGCAGTCATTTTCTGCTCTAGCACAGTATGGTCTAATACATCTTTATATATTATCGGTTGACTCGACTACGTGTGACGTATTAGCTTTGGCGCTCCTGCCTGTGCGTTTCGTGGTCCCGTGACTCAAGGTTGGCAGCACACTATACCATCACTCCTAAGCTAAGGAGCCAACCGGCCCTATGATGAATGAGTTACTTTTTTTGTACACCTGTAGTCACTTACCGGTTGCCTGTCAAAACCGGGAACCCAATCGGCTACGTACCTTAATGATCGCTAGGTTCGGAATAGACTGGTTGTGTACCTAAGCAATCGCTGGGTTGCTAAACCAATCGGGTGTTCCCCTTAGCAGCGGTAGATTCCGGGCCAATGGGCTGCGTACCATTATAATCGCCGGGTTGCTAAACCAATCGGGCGTTCCCCTTAGTAGCGGTAGATTCCGGGCCAATGGGCTGTGTACCATTATAATCGCCATGTTGCTAACCAATCGGGCGTTCCCCTCAGCAGCGGTAGATTCCGGGCCAGTGGGCTGCATACCATTATAATCGCCATGTTGCTAAACCAATCGGGTGTTCACCTGAGCAGGTGTAAACTCTGGACCAATGAGCTGCGTACCATTATAATCGGTTTCCGAACGAATCGGCCGCGTGCCATTTTAATCGGTAGGTTTTCGAACGAATCGGCCACATGCCATCATGATCAGTAGGGTTGCCGAATCGACCAGCCGCGAACCGCAACAGCTTATTCTTGGAACCCACTAATTAACCGTGAACCTTGATGTCATGTCGTAGGACGGATCACCCAGCCATATCATCGCTCCTCTAAAAATAGTATGGGCATCAATGAAAGTGCGTCATTTCGGAGCGGTCACTGATAGATTCAATTCTATGAAAAAAATGCAAAGGACTCTAACTGCCTAATCTCTCCAATTCCGAAGTGTAGCTTCCATTTCGGGTGATGACGCCACGATATCAGGTCCAATATCCGCACCAAGATTCAGCAATGTCTCGGCAATGTCGGTAAAGTTGAGCGCAACAGCAAAAAATAACGCTGTCCGTCCGAACTCTCCCCGGACGTTGGGGTCAGCGCCGCGCTTGAGGAGTAGTTGGAGTTGTGGGAGATTATGAGCCTTCGCCGCGATGATCACAGGTGTATTAAAAGCGAAATTTGTTTGGTGTATAATGGTAATGAGATTTGCTGACGGTAGATCCCTGGAGAGAAGTACCTGCAAAAGCTTATGTCCTGATGAACCTTGTGCCAGAGCTCCACCTCCAGAGAGAATGTGAATAGCAGTGTTTCCGCCACGTCCAGGAAGGAAAGGGTCAATTCCAGTATTGAGTAGCTCTATGATGGTTTCTGCCTTATCACAGTTGAAGTGTTTAGAGGGGGCATATAAAAGCATGTGAAGCACTCGATCGCCTTTTTGACCAGGTAATTCGGGGTTCATGTCGATATTTGCTGCACTCGCAAGAGCGGCTATCATATGTGGCCCTTTCAGACAAGCTTCATATACCATCCATGAGTCTGCAGGGGGTATATGGATGGTATCTTTTTGGACTTGGATCCGAACGAGAGCGGCATCGTCGTTTAGGATGGCGTACAGAATCTGCGCGCAATGAGAAGACATCGAAAGATTTGCAAGATGCTGCGCGAGGCAAAAAGAATAGTCATGGCATAGAGCGCAAAAGCAAGATTGAGAAAGCGGAGAATATTTGTTTCACGCTGCTATAAAGGGAGAGATATGGTCTACACAATGCTGCTTGGAGGTCAATGTTGCTCGGAGGTCAATGGGCACTGCGTCGGCGCGAGCCGATCCAATCGGCTCAAAACCTCGCATATGATGCTCTCGACAAAGGCCGATACGATCTTTAGACAAGGGCATGCACTTTAATAAGTCACGACGGCTAATTGCGCATGGGATGGACAGCACCAATCGGTAGACTGCCTCCGCCTCGCGCTGATAATTTTGGCAGGTTTTTCATAGTGGACGAAACCCCTCCGTGGCGGGTGTAGTATCCGAGAGGGCAGCAAGAAACGCCACTTCGTATGGTCTAGACTTAGGTCTGCTCAGTTGTGGCTTTTTCTCTTCGTTATTTCATCCTGTGTTTTTATGACCGAGAGTTCACCGATTGGTTACCGACTAGCTGGTACGACGAATAACGATCCAGAGCTACCTTACAAGGCTACAGTCCGTCATCCTTCATTTGTCGAATGCGGTAATCTGTTTTCCGATCATAATTGGTCATTATCACTTTAGCTAGAAGTAGTATAATACATGTGATAAAAGGATTTATTATTACCCAGGTAGAGGTGTCTGTTCTTTAACGTGTCTACAGGTGTCGCCCGCCCTGCCCCGAACTATGCCCCCCTAACTCTGCTCGAGTTTCCTTCAGTTTCTTGCGGTTCTCTGAGACCACCAGGACCACAAATCCCATAATGTCTTTAAGCGTTTTCTGGCATTCCTCCGCCGCTGACTGCCAGCCTTTGCTATGATCCACCGCTGTCTTTAGACGGCAGTTCTCGATTTGTATTTCATCGATCTGCTTGAGTAGTAGTGTATTCTTCACTTCTAATTCTTGCAGTTGCGCACGCAGGGCAGTGCATTCGGTTGTAGTGTCAAATGTGTCGCCATCGTCGAAGAGACCATAGGCCGGTCTGGGGGGACGTTCTGGCGGGGGATCTTGGCGAGCATGCTGTGAGACTTCGACTGGATTCGACGAATATTGGCTGTATATTGAAGAAGATTGACTTTTTGACTTGCGGCCACGTACGTATGCCATAATTCCTGGTATTGCAGGCAGTGGTTTGTCGGTTGGCTTCATTATGTACGATGGGAAACGCTGAAGATAGTACAGAACAAAATGAAATGAATCAATTATGCATGTGGGAGAAATGCCAGATATATAGTACTAGTACTATCAGAACCCAAAAACGGAATCGCCAGCACATGCTACGTCGCCCTGGCGTCTAACACCGCCTGTTCCAACTGTAGTGCGGTGGAGGGTTGATCTCCATGACGTCCTCCTCTCCATCACTGCTGTCGTCTTCAGTAAGACTACTGGTATCCGAGCTATCACTAAACTTGTCGTGGGATTCGACGCTCGGGATGTTGTCTGTTGGGCGCATGTTCAAGCTGCGCTCCTCCTGTTTGGCCATGCGGTGTTCTTGTAGGGCCATACGCTCTTCCTGCTTCAACAGCCTCTCTGCCTGTGCCGCTAATTGCTGCTGCTGAGCTTCAACATGCTGCTGTAGCTGCACAATTTTTTCCATCAACTTTGCTTCTAAAGTCGCAAGGCTGTCAAGAGTTTCAGTAAGCGCCCTGCAAAACCTGGGATGCTAACTTACGCAGCATTGCAATTTTCATGGTTAAGCTCAGGGAACATCGTGCTCATGAAACCATCATTGTCAAGGATAACGGAGTAGTCGTTGGAAGTCATGGTGCCTAACCAAAAAGCAGATAAAAGCTGTAGTACGTTTGTGAAGAGGCAATCAGATCTGTGGACCGGCAGCCGACACCTTAAATAGAAACGATTGCTCTGATATCAGATCCTGGCGCTTAAATTCAGATACCAGAAATGAGGTTTCGAGAGCAAGCTTTGAACCCCAAAAACCCATACCCCGGAAACATGATCACACTTTTACACCCCAGAGTGTTGGAATCAGGAAATATGAAGCTGTAAAAAGAAAAATAGACAGTTTCGCGATAAGTATTAATATGGCCTGCTTAGTCCGTTTCTATGCTCAGCTGTTTTCCTCTACACAAGAGAGAAAACATCATGTTTCAGACCACCTTAGCTACTATCATTATGGCCTTCGCCGCTTTTGCAGCCTCCCAAGCAGCGCCCGCAATCTGCCTTTGGAACCCAGTACTAAATGTGGTGGCAGGCTCTGAACTGACGGCGAAAATAACCGCTACCTCTACTCGGCGTTGTCTGGCAGAGCTCGCTTTTAGCGATACCACGTTCTTGCCAATTACTTGGTCATTTAGCTCCTCAGGATGTGTGGGCGTGGAGACAGCAACCATTACAGTGCCAAAAGGAGTTCCAAATGGGGACGCATTTATCACATGGTAGGGAGGAAAGAGAAAACAAAACAATAGCTCGAGCCGAGCTAACAGGACACGACAGGGATTGTGCAGGAGATAATACAGCAACTTGCGTTCACGTGTCTTTGGTCAACGGAACAGCAAATCTCGAAAGCACCCCGATCCAACAGACTGGTGTTATCCAGTGCTCTTATTCCAGCCCTACAACTCTGCTGACGCAAACATCATCCTCGCGAACTGGCACTTCAACGAGCCGAAGCGTACCGAATAGCAATTCTGTAGCAGTATTGACGGGTACGGCTAGGTCAGCTCCGGGCAACGGTAGCGCTGGTCCAACCGAGGCCAGCGGGCGCACATCTGGTCCAACAGAAGCCAGCGGGCGCTCATTGAATCCAACAAGCGATTCGAGCATCCACAGCCCCCAATCCACACCAATCTCCAGCACGGTCAGTACACCCTCTTCGGAGTCTCCAGACCGAGATACTCTGAACATAGCCAACGAGTGAGTCACAGACAGGGGTCACAGCCACAGCGATAGCGTCTTCGGGCAGCAGCGCGAGCATGGAGGCCGACACGGACAAAAGCTCCGTCATCCCAGCCTCAACCCTGCCTCCAGACACTCGTGGTGAACCAATGGTATCCAGCAATGGGCCTGTCACAGTGACTGTGACTGCCTGCGCGACGCCACCAACACGCCAGGTTACTACGGTCGCGGTGTTGTGAGCGATCTATAAACAGACCGTTCTCGCACTTTGCCGAGCCGGCCTCGGATGCATTCATTGAATTTTCGGTCGTCATTTTTGCTAAAATATTCGTCGTTTTGACCTTTTATCCTGCCTATCTCAACATGTCTGCTGGGAGAGAACCTTGGCCCACAAATCCTTATCAGGGCAACGGCGCAGTTCCTGCCAATGGTGCCGCCTCTGTCAACCCAGGAGCGCCTGCCGGCGATAGCAGGTGCCCCTCAGCCGCCTTCGAGCCCCAAAGCATCGTCAGCCCGCCATCGAATGCACGCGCGGGGGCGCCTACCACAAACCCGCCCACCACCAACCCGCCGACCACAGCCCCTCCAAGTACAATCGCGCCCGCACTAAGTGCACTTGAGCATGGATTCCCTCTTAATTCGTTTCAGATTGGAACTGCGACCATTTCCCATCCATTTCCAGACCCAGTCACGGAGCGCCGCTTATCTGCCCTAGAGGCAGCTATGCGAGCTTTGCGAAACAATAAGCGACATTCAAGGAAGAAGAAGTCGAAGGAAAAATGATGTTGGTCTTTGCTTTATTTCTTTTGAGTTGTGTAGCTAGTGTAGATGCCACTTTCTTTTCCACCATGATATGACAATCTCAAGAGCGTTAGCTTACCCGTCAGCTTCCATTCAGGTGATTGTTAACCAAGGACTAACTGTGGCGAATAAAAGGCTTTGTTGCTGGCACGAGCATTCAAATAATGAAACGTGTGACGCCGCGTGATTAGATATAAGGTGGTGTCCAGCCATTATACGATCTTTAGTCTCAAGTTGTGGCGGATTTGCAACCACGACAGGTGCTCCCGCTATTCACCTCACTCCTACAGAGCATTCAGGATCCTACATACGGACATATTGCTGCACCGTGACCTTCTGCACGTCTTCGAAAGACTCCTCTCTCACATCTTCTTGAATCTTGTCGTGGATGGCCCACATGGTGTCGTGATCGATTGCATGGCATGAGCTCATTTCTTCAAACGGGAGAATAACGTTCTTGAGAAGAAGCTAGCTGTGGACCGAAATTGCTGGTATGAGCGCGTCATGAAGGCCACGTTGCTGCGTACTTTCGCTAGAGCAGTGGTTGTCGTCGTTTTTTCTTCCCCTTGTTCCCAGCGCCGTAGTAGTCGCAATTTCAATGGATGCCAGGACAGACAGTTACGACTGATGCAAGACGCCGAATCAAATAGGGAACGCAAAGTGCCGGTCTGCTAAGCGCTGTCACGGCTCAGTGGAAGATTACGCAACGTGTATAGTGAAGTTGGCTTCTGCATCGAGCGAGCCTATGGAACCATGCTAGCTAGAAAGTGGTACATAAATCATTCGAACACAGGCAAAGAATCTCCACGGAATTCAAATTGCCATTTATCCCTTAGCCCTTAGTACAGTGGCTGCCATGCTGCCTGAGCATGGAAGAGACAAGCTGTGCCCACCGCCAAGGCTTGTCCACGCCTCCCGGGCTGCTACTGTAGTACTCCCAGCCCATTATGCCACCAATATCTCCGTACTTTGCACGGAGAATATTGATTGTGTGCGTAAGCTTTGATAACGGGATGAAGCCGTAGCCTTCGTCGGATGATGTCAGTTGGCCAATCACGATCTTTTGTGGCTTCCAGCCAGCCGCGATCACGTTTTGGTAATCGTCGGGAGTAGACATTGTCCCGAAACCGCTGTAAAATTGCGTGTTGTAAAACGCAATATCAGCGCCAGTATTAGCCTCTAGAGCTGAATAACTGAATCCACTGAGGTTTCCTTGACCTTGAAGAGCCGAAGCGACTGGGGCTAGAGTGATGATGAAGTCACTCCCGAAGTCGCCTCGCAACCGTCGAATAAGTCGAGTGATACCATCTAGAGACATGGGCTCTTCAACATCGAGGTCTAAGCCCTCCAGTTGATAGTCCTTGACCATTCTGTAAAGCTGCTGATAATATTTCTCAAATACGGCGTCATCGCCGTCCAGCGTGGCTGTGGTGAAGGAGCCAGGGGCGGCGCCTCCGACCATCCCCATCACTTTGACACCAGCGGTCTTGATCAACTCGACCTCCGCCCAAAGAGTTGCGAATATCGGATGTTTTGGGTCGTGATCGTTCAAATGAATTTCGGAATTTTCATTTATATGGAAAGCGGCGATGATAAGATGCGTCGCTGTGATGCCAGGCTCTTTCATCAGCGGCAGAATTGAAATTGGGCTTCCGTCAGGATGGTGGGTGGTTTGGACGTATATAACTAGACGGGGCTCGGGCAAAGCGGAACATCCGGATAAGGGAGCTCTGACAAGGCCCAGGACTATGAGAACTGCGATGAATGCCGTGATGGGTAAGCTATGAGGTCGAAAAGCCATAGTATTTTATGATGTTCGCTCATGAGGGCGTTGCTAATTAGAATGAGAACTGCCAAACACGCCATTGATATACCACGCCTGCACAAAATACAAATGATATGGCTATAATCCAGATATCGGAATCTGAATCTGGTATTTGCTTTGCAAGCACAAGTGTGAAGCTAAAGCAGGATCATGCCAAGAAATTAGCACTAACGTTGGTCCAATGGGAACAACTTCGTTGAGTCCCACGCGGGCGACTAATCAATAGCGCATGGAAGACCACCGATTGGCTAAGCCAATACTTGATTAGTATCTCATCGTGACAGGCACGAGCGCTGTCAAATCATATCGAAAAGTGGAGTTGTGTGAGGGTGTCCTGGTCGCAGCCCGCTTTACTTTATTCTGAAGAAAGAGCTCTGGCTTGAGTACTGGATACCATTTGGCAGAATATGCCAATGTAACTTCGGAGAAATCATGATATCTTCTCCACTTACTCCTGCGGCGTGATAGGTTGTGCAAACTCTGGAAAATGTGATAGCCCGGTGGGAAAGTTGGCAGCCAACTCAACACAGGCACTGTAGGAAACGTCTCGAGGTACCGGTGGCCGAGGCTGGTGCAAAGTTTGGTCAGGCAATCACCCTATTTGACGCAACGCTTGAGAACTGATCAAGACATTTGCGGTCGGTGTCCCAGCATTGACTCGAGAGCCACTGTCTTTGGTCCTTTGCCTTCCCCGTTTCCTGACTTGACACCTTGACTTGCTAGGTTGCCTGTTCACCTGAATGCGCGTTTCGCCCTTGATTCGATTTGCTTCCACATTATATATTGCCGCGAGTTTGATATAGTCATGCCGTAAAGAGAGATAGTACCCTAAGATATGATGGCGATTATTGATGATTCGACATATGACTTTCTGGGTCTCCGATGGGCGCTGCTTAACTATAAGTCTTTCGGAACTAGGAGAACATTGCACGATTATCTGTAGGATTCTCGCCTCTGTTTTTGTTGAGGGGCCATCACATCAGTCCAAGGGCAGGGCAGCCACGACTGCAAAACGTGTATTTCTCCGTATCCCAACCTTGGGCGGCATAATTAATTGCCTCTGCAGCGGAAGATCCAACGCTGAATCATTCGTGGTATGTATCTTCAAACGTTATGATCGCTTCGCTTGCTCGTTGATTAACAATGGAAGATTCAACGTCCCATGCTTTCAGTTTATATAATGGTACGAATTTTCTTTTTTCGGGTAAATTTCAACACAGACCCGGCTTCTTAGTCAGGTAACGGTTGCTATCCTAGTTAACGGTCGTTAAGGCAACTGCTCTCACGAGGTACCAAGGGAATTCCCTATAGGAGCGGCTCCGTAACTATTTAGACCAGTGACAGGCCATGGTCTCTTCAATATTCGCTAGCTAAACGATTTAATATATTCCTTTAAAGTACTAGTAAAGTTGTCCCTCAGTCGCCATCCAACTCAATTTCGTCACTTCGTCATTGCGCATATTAGAAAAGTGACTATTTTCCGTCCTTTGCCTTGGATTTCTGTGAGACTACGCCGCCACGAGCCTCCGCGGCGTGTGCGGCAATCTCCCACGGCCTTTTTGGAGGTGTTGGAGTTGTTGGAGTTTGGGGAGCAGGCTCGTGCTGCACCATCCGATACGGGTCAGCCACGCACGAGACACAGAAGTAACGCGTACCTGTTTACGATCCATTTCCCTGACTTTAAGCTCGAGATAGCCCCAAAGCTGCTGCAGCCGGGCTACATTCTCGTTTACAGCGTATGAAAGCCAGTCCAGCTCGGCGCGAACATGTCGGAGAGTTGCCTGCATCGAAAGGACTTCTTCTGCGGAGAAATGGAGGGCCATTTTTGTAATATAGTAGTGTGGTTTTAGTCTTCTTGGCCGTTTTTGAAGTTGGTGTAATCTAGTGCCTTATTTATACTTATGAGATTCTATTCAGTGCTGAGCAAAACAGTGCTAAAGAGATCACTAAAATTGACATTATGTTGTTGCTTAATTCAGCGTAGTGACGAGGTGAAGACATAATATTCTCTAAAAATAGGTGTCTATGAGATACGAAGACACGCATCATCGAAAATAGGCATGTGATTGACGCACTACTACTCCGCGTTGCGAGATGGAGGGCAACCGTCTATCTAAAAGTAAATGTATGTCTAAAGCGATAATATCCACAGCCTACTCATTGCATTAGAGAAGTATCGGCTGAGTAAGCTGTCACTTCTTAGGCGTTGTCGTCCCCATGGAAAGAGCAAGTACAATTTAAAAATAGATTCAAACTATCTAAAAATAGGAGAGTTGGTCTGAAAACGTCATCGATTACTAGACGGCTAAGGTAGATGTAGCTAGGGCCAATAGCTAATCAGTCATCGTCGTGTCACAAGACGCGTTTAAGCTAGTCTGATAAACTGAACACCTCCGGGTGATAGTCGTCCTCTTCCTCTGACAGACATTTGCTGTTATAAGCCCCATTGTCGCTCATTTCTGAGGGTGGTGGAGATCGCGGCGGGCTTTCGACCTGGTCTAGTCAGTGGTCACTGTGCGGTCATTACATTTATACGTGACACATACCGCATTCCCCATGGTCATTGGTACACAATCACTCCGTTGATTGGGAAGTACATCGCTTGTCATGAGTGTCAAGGCCAATTCAATTTGCAGGGTGCAAACTGCGGTAGTCATGTCCCTAAACAAATGCTCGTTCGTCCCTGAAGACTGAGAGAGACCATTCAAGGTCTGAATGGACCGTCGAAGAAGAGAAACCAGATTATGAAGCATGTAGAGCTCTGTCGCTGACATTTTGAAAGCAGCTCACCGTGCTGGGCGAAAGTGCAAAGAGGTGTAGATAGGAACGGATAAAACGAAAGGTTTGCTGACGGAGACCTAGTTCATCTGAGCGAACAAAGTTTGAGATAAAAGGTCTATCCGCTTCAAATGGGCGGCATGCCGTTAATAGTTAAATATGACGCTCGTTAGGCTCTAGCATGCCACAGGTACTAGTCCAGTCGGGTTGAGGCACGCTGCCGATTGGCTCGGCGAAAGCCGAAAATGAAATGGCGAGGTGCCGACTGGCTCAGTATTGAACGATTGGTACTTGTTTACTATCGCCTACGTTCTTCTGGGTGGACGGGGCGGGGCACGACCGTAACAACTGTGCCCGCCAGATCTCCCCGACACTTGTGCTGTTCTTGTCCTCTGAGCTACGTCTCCGCGTTCACTATAAACTGTGTCATAAAGTTCTTAAACATGATTTCGTCTTTGGAATTCATGCCAGTAGCGCGTACATGGACTTGATTCTTCACAATTACTTTCTATAGCAGCGTCCAGATCGTGCTTACGTATACATGGCAATGCCGACCGACCAAGTAGCGTTTTATGAGGGAACGAATATGAATTCTTCAAGTACTAGCAGAGACTCTACAAACAGACTCGACGTCTAGACGCTAGTCTGCGCTGCACGATAGATTGCAGTACGAACTGGAAAACTCCTCATCTTCCATTTCCCCCCCCCAATATTTCATGACACAAAAATGAAGCAAAGCGAGAACCAGCTCGCTAGATCAAACTTGCGTTAGACAGTCTGTAGTCACCACCATGGAGACCTAGAAGGACCGCGCCGATATGTTTGGTTGCCAGCAGTACCTGGATTTGGTTGCTCTGACGCCTGACGCGATCCGTTTGGCCGTGGCCGTTCATACTCCATTTGCCGTGGCGGTGTTGGTAGGTGCGAGCTTCCACGATATCCCTGGCTGCCCGGTTGGTAGGATGGCGGCGCTTGGTAGGGTGGCGGCCCACCAGGTACCACCTGGAGCTGGGACACCGGAGGCTGTGGGTGGCCCTGAGGGTACGAAGGGGGCCAAGGTAACCATGGTAAAACGCCATGCGCAGGTTGTTCAAGGTTTGCTGGATCCTGTGGGTAAGCGAATGTATATGGCCAGGGTGCTAGGGGTGCTTGGCCTTGTGCTGAAGGAATTTGGCTGTTGGATGATGGCTGCTGGGGTTGCAAGGGGTGCCACGACGATCCAGGTACTTGAAAGAGCGCTCCATCCAAGGGCCCTGGAGGATTGTACCAAGCCGGTAGGGCTCCGATTCCGGGTGCATGGCCTTCATAGATGGGGTGCAATCGTGCCGGCGCGTCTTGGTTCCATGGACTAGGTGAGGTTGTATGAGCCTGGCGCTGCCTCAAAGGGGGTTGGCGCTGCTCTCGTCTGTCCGCTCGTCTCTGCGGCCAACGAACCTGAGGTTGCGGTGGCTCTCTGGGTCCTTGGGTCGGTGTCGGGCTTGGTGAGACAGGCTCTTCCGGGGAAGGCTCGCCTCCCGGCCGGTCCCGTGGCTCATTCCAAGCTGGCACATATCTGTCGAGGAATGCATTGAGAGCACTCGCACCTACAGCTTGTTTCACTTCCGATTTGGTGTACCAGATCTCGTCAGAGTCGTCGTGCCAGATGAAGAAAGTATCTCCTTTCCTTTGCAGTCCTTTCCCGATGGAGAAGCATAGCTGATCAGGGGGTTTACGCGAAAGATCCCTTCCAAATATGTGCGTCGGATTGCCATAGGTGACCTCTGGAATCTGCTTTCCTGTCTTTTGGTTGTATATTTGGCTCACGTACTTGTAGGGCTCCGGAGGGAAGAGCATGAATCTGCTCCCTTGACTGGTGGGAACCTCGAAGGCTAATGAGTTCTTTCGTACCTTGCCCTTGAGTAGACCCCATTTGCATCTCCCATCAATCGTGTCAGCGACCTCGTACCAAAGCTCTGGGAACCTCTGTTTCGAAGGCATGGTGTTAGGGTAGGAGGAGAAGCAAGAGGGGCGTATAACGTATCCTGACTCATCAACGCCATTTTCTTGCTCCCAGTCGTCTGGGCTGAATGCGCTACCGTCGTCTCCCTCATTTTGGCTTCTACCATCTTCCTCTCTCCCCGGCGTTGGCGGTGGTGTATAATGGCCTTGCGCTGCTGCAGCACCAGAGCGGCTTGGAGGTGATTCGCGCTGAGGCCTGGTACCAGCGCTACGCGAAGCAGATGGCCTAATCGCTGACCTTGCCAAACCGTCACTGTTCAGCGAAGTTGGGGATTCAATCTCGATTGGTGAGTTTGGGCCTGCACTTCGAGTCTGTCGGCGTGAACCAGATACGTCGAAGGCCAAATGGCCGTTGAAACCCCCCAACACGCCCGCAGCGGGCTCTTCGTCCTGCACTGCTGGCGACCTGTAGGATGCAGTGCGCTGCGAAGAAGCAGTAGGCTGTGTTGATGCAACATCTTGTGAGGCGCGCTGGGTAGGCCGGGTAAAAGAAGCAAGCTGTGCCCAGCCGGGCCGCGGTGGAGTAGGTTGAGATGTAGCGAGCTGCGACGCGACGGGCTGAGATGTAGCGGGCTGAGATGCAGCAGGCTCGGCTGTAGTAGGCGGAGGGGGGTTAGATACAGCGGGCTGAGGTGTAGCGGGTTTAGTAGCGGGTTTAGATGTAGCGGGCTGGAATGTAGCAGGTTTAGATGCAGCGGGCTGAGTCGTAGCGGACTGAGAAGTAGCGGACCGCGTAGTGTGTGTTTCCTCTTCGTCCGCATCTTGCACTGCTGGCGGCTTATAGGATGTAGTGCGCTGTGTAGAAGTAGTAGGCTGTGTTGATGTAATATCTTGTGACACGGCGGGCTGCGGTGGAGCGGGCTGACTTATAGCGAACTGAGAAGCAACGGACCGCGTAGTGTGTGTTTCCTCTTCGTCCGCATCTTGTACTGTTGTCGGCTTGTAGGACGTAGTGCGCTGTGTAGAAGTAGTAGGCTGTGTTGATGTAATATCTTGTGACGCGGCGGGCTGTGGTGGAGCGGGCTGATTTATAGCGGACTGAGGTGTAGTGGGCTTAGATGTCGTGGGCTGAGGTGTAGTAGGTTGGGGTGTAGTAGGTTGGGGTGTAGTAGGTTGGGGTGTAGTAGGGTTAAATGCAGCGGCCTGCGCTGGCTGGGGGGTTGTTTGCGCTATTTGTGCTGATGTTTCGCTGCGGTTGCTTTTAGAGCCACCTAGTAAGTAATTGGCCGCCGATTTCAACATTGACTTCTGTTGTGCGGCGCCATTCGAGGAGGACGCCTCCGCACCTGGACCTGTGTCGGTGCTGGCGTGTTCCGGCGTATTCTCCGCCAGCCTCGAAATAGCTTCTTTCCGCCAGGTTTCCAACCAGCTGTCAAACTTGGGGCTAGAAAAAATAGCAAGTAGGCGTTTTTCGTCTTTAGCTGGTTCTGGAACATCACCAAGCCTCTTCAAGAGGTCTCGGTGCTCACCCGTTACTTTCTCATGGCCAGGGCTCTCATCTTCAATGAGGTTACGTAGTTGCCTCAGCTGTCTCTGGAAACCTGCTAGATCTTTCGCCATGTCGCCATGTAAGGTGAGGCTTTCTCATCTGCATCTAGTGTCGGGTTCTCGCTTAATATACTAGCATTAGGAAGCTATAAAGCAAAAATTAGATTCCTAGGTGCGAAATTTAGTAAACTAGACAAGGTTTTAACATTACGATTTTGGACATTACGAAATCCTGTCTTTCAGAAAGATAGACGCTATTTATATCGTGATAGCGGTCAAATTACAACATAAGGTGACAAGTTTCCCTTTCAAACATATTTCTATTCATCTACCTTACTCTATTAATTGGCCGTAATATGTCGTCACCACCGCAACCAGAAACTGACCCGGCAGATGACTTCACATCGGAGCAAGGTGCTGAATTCGCGATCTACATTGACACGGAGAATGAGCCACCACGCACCGCAGACGACGAAGACAGCTATAGGACTCCGGAGGTACTGCGGGAACTCCACGCTCCTCCACCGCCGTACGAACGAGTCTCCGAGCTTAGTGGCACAGATGCCATGGAGATGGACGAGGAGCTGCAACGGTATCAAGAAGTTACAAGCCTGTTGCGCGAAGCTTTAGCTGGAAGGGCATCCGTGTTCACACAGGCTGAGATCGACCTCGCATGCCGCTACATGTGCAGCACGACGCGAGACAATCTGGCAGCTGCTCGAATTAGGCCGGCTGAAGAGGGAGCATACTTTTTTGCTCGATACAGTCAGGCCCTGATCTTTTTTAAGGCGGCAGTGGAGGGCGCTGATGCGTACTGGGAGCATGTGCTTTCACAGGACGACACTAGAGTTCATCGCACCGCATCGTCAGTGATAGAATTTCTACTGGTCACGCATATTCTGCTCCCGAGAATGCAGGGCTTGATCGACTTCGTGGATAGTCTTGTGTCTCTGCGTGATTAGCTTAGACTTCTAGTTGGCTCTACATTGATGATTTCCTCTTATGACCTGCTGCGCCAACGGTGACATTAGTCAGCTCCACTTGTGCTCGTAGCAGTGGTTTGTTGAGATTTATAGAGATATGAATCAATTAATTCTGTTAATTAATATGAAGTAGAGGCAGCATTATTCCGCATTTTCGGTTTTCAGAGGAACAATTCATATACGTTTCTTGAAAGTCTGCAGTGCCGGCTTACAAAACATTGTACCGACAGCCGACGATGGTTATGTGTACTACTGCGCAAGTTTAGTGCCCCACTACCACCACCCCTTGACTAGTACGCCGGCTAGTTATATTCCTGCTGATGAGGAAACCCAAACCAGGAAATCGTGTCCGGATTATTTTAAACAACAAACGATTTATAGGTCTCTGGCGCTTTATTTAGCTGATAGACCTAGCAGTGAAGACAATCATAGATAGGTGGTTACAACATTCCAACTACCGTCCCTCAACCAAGCAGCAGAACATGGACAGTCCAAGCCAACCTCAGCCACGGCGCGAAAGCGAGCCAAGCCTTGACCCTACTACTGTAGGGATCCTCGTCGCACAGCACCAGCCAAACCATCTTCGTTGTGCGGCAGACCATGGCCGAGACGAACAGCCTCTCATGACACAAGTTCGAGAGGCAGCTGCTTTCAATGTCTCGCATTCGGGTGACAGCCGGTATGGGCTGCACGATTTGAATGTATCCCAGTGCATTTTGACCGCGACTCGACGGGACAACCTGGCGCGACTGGTTAGCTTCGCCAGTCATCATCATAGGCAGGAGCAAATCCAGTGCCTTATCAGGTTCTGCGACGGGCTTTCTACCAGTCTCAGAAGCTTACATCGCCATGCCGAGCAAATACAACTCTTTCAACAGCAAACTCCAAACATGGATGAGCTCATAGAGCTCCAGCTTTTTATTGCCCTCATCTACCCTAAGCTTCTCTCGTTGCAGGAATGGATGGACATCCCTAGCTTTCCTGCCCCGCACGATTAGGCAGGCAGCTTCGCGACAAGATAGAATATATGCTACCACTCGTTGGGAATTTTACTAGTTTACGTGCTTGTTGCGCCATTCTATGTACTGATTGTGCTCGATATAGAACAAGTGACCGCATGCTAATTTCTGAACCTGTTGCGCCAGAATGGCGGTTTTGTGATAACCCAACAGCGTGGACCCGGCCTAAAGCAACGAGAATACGAGAATCGCCCACATAACCTGTTTTTTGCTTCTTTAAACCTGCTACTCTAAAGGCAACAGTAAGATGCGGGACAGGAAATGCGGTATCATGCATCGCATTGTCCTACAATGATTGTCTCCTTAAGCACGCTTTGAATCAGAACGCACGCTCTGAATCAGAACGCACGCTCTGAATCAGAACAAACGGCCAGATGCCTATCGATCATCTTCGCTGCGAAAAAAACTATGGCGGAAACTCATAGACACTTCCCTAACGGGACTGTGACTCAAATATCTCAAGCAACCTGCTGCAGCAACTGCAGGCTTGCTTAGGAATGGGGCTGGGTAGGGCTGATTACTTTAACAATGACGATGAGCAGTGGTTAGCGGACACAGTACTGGGAAGGCCCATTGACACAGTAATGCACGGCCAAATAAAGGCAGAATTGCGCTCGGTCTTACCGCTGGCAGAGATGTCAGAGCATAGCCTTGGAGGCCTGCGGTTCTTCTGCCAAGCCGTTGCCGCCACCATGGCTCGCTTCGAACCAGAATTCAACAAGCTGCGCAACGATTCTACCGCATCTACAGACAAGTGTGAAGAGCGAGAAGCATTTTGCTTTTTCAGCTTCGTAATACGAAAGACACGTTGTATACGAAACTCCGTCATCAAACCTCCAAGCCGCTAAGAGCAGATTCGACCTCCGCGTCGTGACGCATACGCGCGGACCATGGATGCGCTCTCTCGTCATAGGCCCAATACAGTCAATTTTGGTAGACCTAGAGCTATTAAGAGCGCCGCGCCTATGCTGAACCCCACGCCGGAGCAACTCCAATGCAGCATCAGACGCCTACCTATGCCTGCTGAATTATTCTTCCTGGCTGATCTGTGCAAAGACCTTCGCCAAACTTTCTTGAAAGTGTCACGTTACTCCCAAATGTTTCATGGAGATTTATAATAGTTTTATGGGACTTTTGACGATGAGGAACTGAGCAATATTTACATGTTCGGCGTAGCTTTGTTCCTATTCTACGGCAAATTGTATATTCGCTGGGATTGGAGAACGCGTGAACTGAGCGGTGTATCTAGTTGCCTTCAGAGTTCACAGCTGATTTGCATTGCCTCCATTTTTACGTGTTCCTATAGCAACAGACACTGAGTTGTATTTCCTAACATCTTAGAAACACCTTTTTCATGTGTAGTTTACCTAAAGGCTAATGGCAAAATACAACACGTAATGATAGAGCTACCCTTGGTGTGGCCGACACGGCTGGCTGTCATCTCTTGCCGCCTGGCTCGGCTGGCCCAATCAGTCGCAAACACGCCCCCCACCATCCTGAAGCTCCGATGCAAATCAGGAACCCAAGTTACAAGATCTGTTAACCAAAATATCTGCCAGTCTGCCGGTCTGCCTATTTTTAGCTGACCAATAGCTGGTGACCCAGCTACTTCATTTGAAAGGCGCTTAACTTGCCCCTGGCTCTGTACAGTAGGTGGTGTCGTGGTTCTGCTCGTGCCGTCTGCGGATTCTCACATAAATACAGCCGTTGCGCCCGTCTGAAAATCCAGTTACCAGTCTTCAAAATAGTCATCCCATATTCTACACATCATGCCATTCTCTCAACCCCAAGACAACAGCAGGCGCACGTCGCCGACCCGCTTCCCTCCCCAATGGTCCCGCAAACTCAGTGACCGTACTGGAGGACTGTACAAGAAAGCAAATACACTCTTCCACTTAGAACGCGCCAAGATTGCTGTGCTTGTCAGTTCGGGGGGTTATTTTCATGGCTATCTGAGTCATGGCCCTGCAGACTGGCCGGAGCTGCATCAGCTGGCGACTTCGCACGGCATCGCTCTGGCGACACCAGATGACCTTGACACTGTGTCACAACGCTATGCTAGCCGTTCTCAGTCAATAGTCTCGACGACAAGCAGCAGTACCCTAACCGGTGACGCTGATCAGGATCCTATCATGCAGCTCTTGTCGACGCTCGAGGAAGAGCCTGAGGCCATCGCAAGCGCTTCGCTGCCAGGCATCATTTCCAACGGCAGCGCGTCTGTCTGGACTCCCCCTTCTACACCTGAAAGAGCTTCAAAGGCGTTGGAGATGAAAGCTCCTGCTGCTCTGATGAGTACAGAACCTCTATTGAACAGGAATTGCGCCACCAACCCAAGATGTAGTCAAACTGTCCCGGCTAGCCTCCCCGCAATGGGCGGCCCAAACACTCAAGATCATGCCGCAGGAAGCCTGGACCTTAGACCATTTGGCGTGATGGACGGCAGGGTGCACAAGCGACGGGCAATGGGGAATGCGAAGAGCACGCATGGGGTGACGACAAGGTCCCGCGGGTCTCGTGGGTCGAAGGTCAAGCACTGAAATCATGATGGCAATGGGATGCTGGGCATTTCATGTGATAACATTGTACTATAGGCTGTTTACATTAGTTCCAGTAGCTGTTTTTGAATTGCAGATATTTCCTCGTCAAGGGTCTCTCCCACGTCCGTGAATACAGTCGCAGTATCTTCGTCGTCTGCGACCTCGGTATTATAACTGCTTTGTCTTCCTAAGAGTTTAAAGAAAGGGGCAGGCGAATTGGTAATATCCAGCGCCGTCTCAGTCTCACGTATTCCATCTATGCGTACTCGCACGTCATCTTCGAGCGCATAAATCGTGACAGGGATGGAGTAGGTGAAGCTCATTTCAGTGGACGTCGAATAGGCCTGCCACCCGGCGGCGTCGCACAAGGTAGACCTGTGACATGTGCCAGATACTTCACAGTACACCTTGATAGAGTGCTCCAATAGCGTATGAACCACGGCATTGAGATGCTGCCCATAGGCAAGGCGGCACTTAACCGCCAGCCGGCAGGTAAATGGAGGTACTAATGCCTTGGCCGGCAGCGACTGTACCTCCATGTAGAACAGCCCCGCGAACATTCTCTGCACGGCTTCGCGGGCGTTGTGGCTATCACACTTGATAGCAATAGCCGGCACGCAATGCCATATTAGCTCGCACTCGCGGTCAATAGTGGACGCTATTGTAGTCTTGATGCGACCGCGCCTTTCCAACAGCATGTCCCAGCCTCTCTTTGCTCTGGCGCGTACACTGTTGTTCTCGAACACGGAATAGGTTGCTGCACTCTTGACGCCAATCTGAATTGCGACACAATTCTGGCTCCGTGTTGGGCCGCCTGCCGAAAGCCATGTTCTTCGGCTCTTTAGCTTCCGCGAGCAGTCAGGGAGAGAAACGTGGCGGACAAAGTAGTCCTCCACCAGCCACGCGCCTGGGAAATAGTAAGCACGTGGCAAAATACTGTACAGAGACGACTCACACTCTTCAGTACATACGACAATGTCGAAAAAATCTCCGATGTACCCCGAAAGCTGCTCTCTCACTTCCCGCAGCCACTTCAACACAGATCCCGGCGTGCCAGATAGGCCTAGTGCACGTACACCGGCCGCGAGCGGGCGAGCAGGCAGTGGATCGCAGCTAGCTCCGCAGCGCGGGCAGCTCTGGGGATCGTACACAGCAAGACAAAAGTCGCAAAGCTGATGGAGGCACGAGAGCTGGCAGGTGGGTACTTTGAGCATGCACACATTGCATCCTGGCAGCTTGATATGCCTCCACCGAAGAAGCTGTTTGTGCTGATCTAGGATCGATATCTCTCTCTCACGGTGCCGTCGGACAGCCTGCAAGAAATGGCCTAACGCGGCTCGCATCAACTCAGAACGCTGTGCGCAATTCTTGAGCAGGCGGCCACCCAAGCTTTCAAACACCAGGCCGGGGGACGAAACTGCAGCTGTAAGCGGGTGCATGAATATGTATTGTAAACCCGTAGCTTACCATAGGCGTCGTCCCGGTAGGCGTTAACAGCGAGGCAGGATGCGATGGTCTCGACGTGCTCCACCTCGATGTCGTCCAGAGAGCGGATAAAGGTGGCCAAATAGTTCTGCGCCGCTGTCGTGACACGGTCATGTATGCCAAATGCACGAAGACAGTTAAAGTTTTCATTCTCATAACTCTCGATGGCATGACGACATAAGCGCTGGAAGCCTCGTTCCGAAAGGCCAAAACCGCAATTCCAGCGCTCCTCGGTGGTCAGGGTAGCTGATCGAAAAATATCCGACCAGCTATCTGGCGGCCGCTTCTGGATAATCTGCACCGAACGAACTCGGCTTCGCCAGCGGCTATAAATATTATGCCGAATGTGGCCTTCGTGGGGATGCTCAACGCGAAGCATGTCAAGAAGCTCGTCTGTGACATGACTATGAAAGGTCTCCTGCGTGCAGTCCTTAACGGTCAAGACAATCAGCGACGGTGGCAGCAAGTCATCAACATAGGGTGAAAAACGGCATAGCCCAGCTACTACTCTCGCGGCCTGCGTCAGATCGCCAAGAGAGTCGGCAAAGAGTACAACCGCAGAGCTAAGAGGAAATATGGCCTTAGCAAGGAGATAATCGACTCGTGACGGCATCCATTGCACCTGTCGTATTTTCCGACACCAGGCGCTGCCTGAGTCCACGACCAGCACGTCTTCTGCCATTCGGATGCAAACACCCGGTACGATGCTTAGATCGGGAGACAGAGCAGTAAGGGCTAAAAGCTCTGCCGGTCCGCCAATGTTCAATACTAGGTGTCTCGCTGGGTACATCAACGCCATGGTGTGAAGTGAGTTTGATGAACGACGAGCTGCTGGTCTAGCTCTTGCAGCGGGCTCTTTTATCAGAGTGGCACGTTGAAAAACCCGTTGTAGGTTGATGGTACTAGCGAAACTAGTTTAGAAAACCTGGTAGTTGTTTTTCTAATACTGCGGACCAGCCGCTTGTCTGAATTGTCATTCATAGCTAACCAAAATTGCTGCAGCACTGCACCCAAGTTTACACGAAGGAAGTAGTTCCCACTTCACCCGCCACACTTCTATAGTGGGCATGTGTGCGCACTACGTGCACTTCCCGTCGCGAGTCCCCTGTACGCTCTAGCGTAGGCGGAGCAGCACGCAGCTTGAGCGGTGGCGGAAATAACGTCGCCTGTGCTCTTATACCATTACCACCATCACTTGTGATCGCGGGCTCGCTCTTCTTCGACTCACGGGCAGCCGTTCCGACACGACCATCTCCGCGTAACTCTCGCGGCTGGTAATCGAACTCAAAATAGCTTGAGCGATTTGGATGAAGCAAGATTATTTCGCTTATCTTTTGCCGAAAATCGAGTGTGCCGGACACTGGCTAGAATAAGCAGACTGGCATGAAACAAAGAGATATTAACACTCACCAGCAATAGCGCATTTGCCTGGATGGGCATTCGAATGATAGGCCATGAAACTCTTCAGTGTTGCGTACCAGGGTGCCTCGCAAACCACAAATAGCTCCTTGTGTTTTTCGTCCATTTCATGAATGTTGGCGGCAAGTTGATTCGTCGGATCAAAAATCCATATTTTCAAGATGTTCTATAGTCGTTAGACTGGTAGTTGGAGCCCACGATGGGTACTGACCTTAGTCTCATCGATTGCGGCCAGCCGACTGAGCGCTTCTTTTATCCAGTGGATGTCCAAAGAGCTTGTTAATACCCAATAAAGGTTGAGTCTGCTCGTTTTATCCCTATACAGACTTTGCCGTTCAAATGGTTGGCTCCTCATCTGTCGCCGCATCACTGAATCAGACGCATAGCGCTCGACGATAGCCATCACTTGCGGCATAGCAGCGACTATACCAGTACCCTGAGCGGCCAAAAGAACAGTACTAAAATGATGAAGCCCGATCTCTCGGCCGTATGGCCCTTCCACAGAGAGCTCGTAGTCTTCCCCACCGAGAGCTGGCATGTTGCGAACTTCGACCAAGAATGTCAGCTCCTTCGCGTAGACCGAGTTTCTGACCCAGCGCTGTTCCGGCTGGTATGGCTTCCAGTCAAAGATCACCATAGGTTCACCGCGAAGACGCCACAGCCCTGACCTTTTGAAGTGAAGATAGAAATATGCGCCAGGGTGCACAAGAACCGGACGCGACAACGGAACAGTTACAAGAGCTGCACTGTGCAGCATGTGAATTGTGGCTATGCTTCTGTGCGAGCGATAGTATCTGTGAGCAGAGCCTGCAGCCCACGCAAGCGCTGCCATGGTGAGCGGGAGCTTGGACGCAAGAGATTCCGGCCATGGCCGGATAAGCCAGAGGTGGAAGATGAGAAAGGTGATTACTGTGAAGACAAATATCATGTGGACTCCGGCAAAAACCGCCATGTGCAGTTTTCTGACCCAGAGCAATGAAGATGTAGCTAAGAGCGGTATAATGATAAAAGCCTAGACAGTGTTAGCGGCGAACAGCTATTGCACGAGGAAAGTGTGCACTTACGATGAGTCCGCATATTGCTTGAGCGGTCCTAGGCATCCCAGTCTTGAGAACAAGGCCTGAGTGAACGATAGCCTCCAGAAATGATATCCTAGCAAGCCATTTGTGCGCAAAAAAATGTTGTTGGGATGACAGATTCAACGATTCGATGAGAATTCGCGTGCGCCCGCTGAGCAGCGAAGGGACAAGGTTGACGCTGCTGGCAACCGCAGAGCGTCTGCTCACCTGTGAGCTGCGATCAGCGGCACAGATAAAAAATGTATTGGCGAATATGTAGAGGCCAAGTAACGCGTAGCGACAAATGCGCTCGCCGCCCAGTGTGCGAATAGTACGCATCAAAAAAGTCAGGCTTGTCTGGTGAGCCTCTCCGGAGAGTAGAGGAAATGAATCCTCCAAGCAGCGAAAAATCTGGCGGAATAACCACGGCGGCCATCGCAGAAAAATAACGAGCAGAGCAATAGTGAAAAAGCAAATAACGGCAATGTTGACGGTGTCGAGAGCCATCTCCTATAGGCAAGGTGGTGTCACTCGAATGTAGATGCGAGCGGCACATCGTGAATCACGACCCCTCCCGAGACGTTGGGTGTAGTCTTCAGTCTTCGATTTTATGTAGCCCACAAGCGATTTCACCAAACCAGAATTTACAAGACCACTTATAGATTATGTGGATTATTTTTAGACCAGCTTGTAGTCGGGGTCTCGGGGTCTGTATCGGCACCTGCCGAACCAATCGGCAGCCTACCTCTGAAACCACTAATATCGATAAATAATTTCTTATTAGCAACGTAGACAACACGAGCTCCGGCGGTTGCGAGACCAATGATGCTGTCTCTAAGACTCATATCACAGAGCTGAAATGAGCCGAGTGCTAAGCGATCGATATTGCGACTGTCTTTGTGCTCCGAAGGACCACCATTTTGTGACCTATGATAGTTAAGAAGGAGCCTGTCCACGAGGTTCATAACCGCCGAGAACATTATATCAGTTGCAATTGTGCCACTGCTGGCGTGCGAAGCTCTCCGCCCTCAGGCGGCTCCAGACCGACGAAATGCTTTGTCAATGTATTCCCCAGTTTCTTCGCCTACTTGCAGAGATTCGTCTTCATACCTGGCGTCTGGCTCTCCTTCAACCTCGAGTGCATCATTTGAGGCTTACAGATCGAGCTTCAGATGAATCTTTCGCTTGCGTTCATTGCCGAATCAACTGCCTCTCAGCCACAGCATTCTCCACTTTGATGCTCATAAGGACGTCATCTGCCTAACTACACTCCCGCGTATCCAACACCTAGCGGGCCCGCCACTACTAATGGAGCCTGGACCGGTTACAGGAGGGAAAATAGGCCAGCCTACTAAGACCGTACCGCGGTATGAGCTGGCATAAAGGCATATTTAGTGGGTGTTAGGGTGTGTGAGCCGGCTCAACTGCGATCGTATGAGCTGGCCCAAAGTTACAAGGGGTGGGTGTTAAGCCGGCTCGACTATGATCGTACTGCTGAATGAGCTGGCCTAACGGCACAGCTACAGGGGGTGGGTGTTGGGCCCGGCTCAACTACAATCGTACTGCTGAATGAGCCCTAACGGCACAGCTACAGGGGGCGGGTGTTAGGCTGGCTCAACTACAATCGTACTGCTGAATGAGCTGGCCTAACGGCACAGCTACAGGGGGCGGGTGTTAGGCTGGCTCAACTACGATCGTACTGCTGAATGAGCTGGTCCAAAGTTACAAGGGGTGGGTGTTAAGCCGGCTCGACTATGATCGTACTGGCCTAACGGCACAGCTACAGGGGGTGGGTGTTGGGCCCGGCTCAACTACAATCGTACTGCTGAGCCCTAACGGCACAGCTACAGGGGGTGGGTGTTGGGCCCGGCTCAGCTACGATCGTACTGCTGAATGAGCTTGCCCAAAGTTACAAGGGGTGGGTGTTAAGCCGGCTCGACTATGATCGTACTGCTGAAGGAGCTGGCCTAACGGCACAGCTACAGGGGGTGGGTGTTAGGCCGGCTCAACTACGATCGTACGGCTGAATGAGCTGGCCTAACGCCACAGTTAGTGGGTTTAGGGTGTGTGAGCTGGCGGCTCCTGGGTGCGGAAATACCATAACCCAGAAACTAGATTGCGGCCAGGACGTTCCCTCCATCAAATTCGTCTTCGTTGAAAGAATCATGATGTCGTTTTCAGACTTTAAAATACCGTACACACAAATTATTAGAAGCACAAGGCTTCAATTCGGGTGACAATTATTTCGCATGATCTTGCCCCACGAAGGCCAATCATGAACTTCCATTATTGGTTCCATGGCCCGTGCTAAAAGGGACACAAACCCGAGCTGCGGAAACAGTATGACATGAACTACTTCCTAATTTCCATCTCCCACTTCTTGACCCGATCTGGCTTCCGATAGTAGTATATAGTCGGCAACTTCCCAAAGACCTGCCACTCTTGTTTCGTTCATGCCTCACGTAGACAATGGATTTCATAGGCATTGTCGAAGTTCCTATTTCTCGCCTTCTCTTTCTCGAGGGAAGTGGGCAACGGCTGTACGACGATGCGAATCGACAACGCCTCGCGGAGCTTTTTCGAGATACGCAAAAGGACCACACTAACGTGAGGCATCTAATTGATGGATATATCGACATCTCCGAGACAGGCACAGTTCTTCGCGAAGCTGGGCTTTCCTTTTCAGAAATCACACAGCAGAACAACGACGGCAAATATCCACTCATCAAAGATGCCAGTGTACGATATACTCAGGGACAACATCGCATCGCAGCAGCCAAGGCCATTGACCCAAGCGCACGGTGGGCGGTGAACTTACACCAAACAAACATGGAGCGTCTTTCATCGAACCCAGTGGTGCGAAAACAAACCGAGCAGTACCAACATGAAAAGCCATTTACGGACGGCCATATATACGCAAAACTCAGACTTTACCAAAACGAAGAAGCAGACTATAACGAGTGGTACCACCGATTGACAAAACCAAAGAAGACTGGCATGCAGGCAATTGACCTCAGAGCCAATATTTCTTCCGCATTGAACGAACTTATGAACATACCGGCTATACTTGATGGACTTTACTTGACCACTTTCCAGAAGCTTTTTGTTTTGCGTCTCGACGAGGAACTTCTTACTGGTATAAGGAGCCTCTACTCACAATGGCTCAGATTCGCAGGTGGCAATTTGACCATCCTGAAGCAAATGGACAAAAACTCAGTAGCTAATTTAGCTGGACGCGCCCCACGTGTATGCCATGAGGATCGACTATTTATTTCTGCCGCGTTTAGCTTCAAACATGTTTTCCCAAAGGTGGATAGCCCGGCAGAACGTCATGCCCTGGAACTTCGCATCCAACAAACGATCGGCATTATACCAAGTCTGCTGTCGCTACAATCTGATCTTCGATTCTTATGCATTGCAGCAAAAATCATATGGGAATATCTTATGCCAAAGAGCCTGAGGCTGAAGGCCAAGAATTCTAAGCTCTCTCTCAAGGCCACGTTGCGCGGATGTTGGAGACCATCTACACCATATATCGAGATTCGTGAAGGAGAATTTGCAGTAACCCGTGAGCCGCCTGACTTCGACCTCGTCTATATACAGTTGATACTTGCAGCTATCCGCGACTTTCCGTACCTAGGCCGCTGGGAGCCAAAATCGGAGAGAGGAGAAACACTACATTTTAGTTACAGTCCTCACCACGCTGCCCTTTTTTGTCGCCGTGCGAAACTCCTTGGTATACAGACGACTACCATAGACGAAAACATGGAAACGTTTGTCCTCAATGAGAAGCAAACGTCGCCGATACAGTTTCGAAACCGTTTTGACGAGTCAGAAGCCCTGCGCCGGTTAGAGAACCGCTGGGGCAGGCCGTCTGCGAGCATCTACTGGAGAATTCGACAAGAAGGCTTTCTGCCTAATATCATGACTGACGAAGCAGCATCACGACTTAGTGCGATATTCGTGCTGGGTAGCACCTTGGCATGCTGCTTTAACTTACCGTCATTCCACATTGATCTCGCACAGGGTGTTTGCTCCCTTAATCAGCAGTCCGAACAGACTCACCACCGTCAGCTGGAGACAATTATGGAAGAAGATGAACTCAATGGAAGTTTTCAGCGTTTTCCAGACAACAGAAACAGGTCGGATGTCTCCATGTCGGATGCCGATCCTTGGTCGGCTGCAAGGAACAGTTCAGGCATCTCTATGCCAGATGCCAACTCTCGATCAGCTTCAAGAAGCGGATCAGACCTTTCCATGCGAGACACCAGTCCTTCTATGAATGAAAGACGCGCGCACGATGCTCTCATGAGGAATGCTAATCTCACAGCATACATGGCAGGTAGAACAGCGGCCAGCATCCCGCCCGAAAACCTAGCTCAAACTCAGGCAACAACATTCGATACATCATATCCTCACGGCAAGCGCTACAGCCGATATGACGCTAAGGCCGACCAGATATTTGATAGCAACAGAGTGGCTACGAGCGCAGGCAACACGGACCGACAAGATGGTCACTCTTCCAATGTTCTCCAAAATCAGCAGTTGATCGACATTCAAGCTAGGCCCAGAGAGGAGAGTGCTCCGATACTCCCACGCCTACATGATGTCGTTCCTTCCGAGTTGCGTCGCCAAACTACACGATGGGGAGGTGAGCGGCGTGATGCGCCACATATCCGGATGGGTGAGTCTGCCATGACTCCACCAGGGTCGTTATGCCAGGCTGAGAATATCCATGCCAGGCCTCTCCCCATCCCTGATTCTCCGAGCCAACGAAGCAGCATGGTGGTCACTCCTCAGCCATATGTAGGCCGAGATACATTATTGGAGCAGTCTAACTGGCACCGGGGAAGCAGTTTTTGCTCTTCTAATGCCTATCTTCCCATGGCCGCGATGCTTATCCAAAATGCTCCTCCTTCGCCCTGCGTCCCACACCGCCTATCTGAGATCCCAACTACCAGCATACCGTCACCTGTGAGCATCAGTGATCTCCAGAGTACATCCTCACAGCCTCGGTTTTCTTTTATCCACGGCACCTCGCCTTCTCACATTATGCCCCCGCCATCGCTGCAGAGTGACACTGTCACTCGCTCATCATACACCATGCCTAACTCGTTATATCTTGGATACGGCGACGCAATATCAGCGCAGAAGACAACCCATCACCCCACCAACTGGCAAGGATTCAATGATAGCGACGATGAGTATGAGTCCATCGACATTGACTAAGGGCTGCGAACCGCTACACGTATCATGTAAGCACCAGGATCGTTGTCCTCATTGAGCAGCGACAATATGTATTACGTCTTCTAACACGCCAATCATGCTCAGTCACAGTTCTATTTACGATTATTTCGCATTCACTTGTAATAACTGTCAGCAGCTGCGCAGGTCTTACCTTTTGCTACATTGTATTCAGAATACCTTGATACCAGGCTCAGAAAGATGGGATGCAGGAGCTTCCAGCGCTCTACGATGGAATAGCAGAACACAATATATGCACTGAGCTAGATTTAAATGGGAATTTATATAGAAGGCCGCGGTCTCTCACACTTGACCCACTATATTTCCGTGGCTGGTGACTGCTGCCGGGACTGTGTCAAGGTTGTTTTGGTGTACTTTCCACTGGCACGCTTTGTGGCGGCACTTCCTAATTACCGCTTCTACTTCTACCTGCTTCAACCTCTTTTTGGCAATGACCTCTAGCATCCTTCCGCCAGAAGATATTTTCCTTCCTATCAAAAGAGGAACCAGAGCAGTATCTTCGAATCTGGTCGGCGACCCACGGCTTTACTCTCATCATTCGAAGACCAACAAAGGGGAGAGCTCTTCGCCTCACAGTTACCTACGCTTGCAACCGATTTCGCTCAGGCTGTCAATTCGCAATAAAAGCCAAAGAGCGGGAATCTGAGCTTTGGCTTCCGGAGTATCTAAATGGGCCTCAATTCTTGGAACACAATCACACTTCACCCGTACAAATTCAGCAACAGAGGCAAAACGAGAGGCGGCAAAGTCAGCAGCAAGGCGTCAGAGGTAGGTAGTGAGAGAGCATCAAGTAACAGAAGGGATTCGGAGAGTGACCCCACAGGAAAAATTGGCTCCTACTTGCAGTGAATGCCATGAAAAGCGACTGGCCTGAAAGAAGTATGTTAGGTAGTACGTTAACGAATGAAAAGATTTCCAATCGATACTCCCTGAAGCTGTCATTGAGTACTTTTTCGCATCAACGGCGCAAGTTACATAGCCCATACTTGACACGTATTTCAGTGTTTCTCTACCGCAATGGGATGTTGGCAGCATTATGCCTTGATCTTGCTCAGAGTAGTAGACACGGCGACGCATTTGCACGCCTCTTGGGAGCGTCGACGGAGTGTAGCTTGCAACACCGGATAGTCAACCTGTCATTCCGCAACTCAACCGCGTTGGCAACGACCACTTGCAAAACTTTGATCGCAGCGTCATTTACACTTTGACTTATGTTTCGAAGTCACACGCGGCGTGGCAATCGCGTTAGCTTGGCCGATGCTTTGATTTCGAGCAGTGAACGGCTGTTTGGTGACGAATCTGATAGCGCCTTAGCGAGGGCATCGAGTCCAGTGCGATCTGGACCTGCCCCTCCTTCGGAGAGGGCGGACTGTTGACCCAACCTTCTTCCTAGAAAAGGTCCATGTCGGGTTGCGAAAAAAAACAAAAGCTAACAGCTCCGCAAAAAGAGCAACAAAAAGACCAAAATCTCGGATTTGCTTTACGTACGAAATTCGCAATGTCGTTTCCTAATTTTGGCATGGCGTACACGCACCAAAGTGGCAAAAACAACATGATAGAAACAGCCTCTCAATTCCTGATGTCTATTTTCTCCAACGCTTGTATAATTCCAACGCTTGTATAAAATGTCCGACAACTTCGCAAAGCACTACCACTTTTTGGTTTCTTTCCATGCTCTACACAAACAATGGGTTTCATAGGTATTGTTGAAGTTCCTATCGCTCACCTTCTCTTTTTTGAAGGGGGTGGGCAACGACTGCATGACGATGTGGATCGACACCGCTTCGAAGAGCCTCTTCGAGATACGCACAAGCTTCACGCCGACATGAGGCATCTTATTGCAGGGTATGTCGACATCTCGGAAACACATACGATTCTTCACGAAGCCGGTATTTCATTCTCGGAGATTGAACGGCAAAACAACAATGGCAAATACCCATTGATTGAAAATGCCATTGTGCGATATACGCATGGACGACACCTGATTGCAGCTGCCGTGGCCGTTGACTCGGCTGCACGGTGTGCCGTTAGGTTATACCAAACAACAATTGGACGCCTTCCCCGGAACCCAGCCGTGCAAAGATACACCGAGAGATACCAACATGAAGAAATACACACGGACGGTCATATATATTCCAGACTCAGAACGTGTCAAGGCGAAAGATCTGACTATAATAAGTGGTACCACCGCTTAACAAAACCAAAGAGGATCGGCATGGCAGCAATCGACCAGAGAGTCGATGTATCTTCAGAATTCAACAAACTCATGGCCATACCAGCTGTCCTTGATGAACTTTACTTGACTAGTATCCAGAAGTCCTTCGTGTTGCGTTTAGACGAAGAACTTCTTGCTGGTATCAGGAACCTCTGTTCTGAGTGGCTCAGACTTGCACGCGGTAATATGAACATTTTGAAGCAAGTGGACAAGAAAACGGTGAATGCATTGGCTGGACGTGCTCCGCATGTCTGTTATGAAGATCGCCTATTCATTGATGCCGCATTTAGCTCAGGACAAGTTTTTTCAGAGGTGAATAATCCGGAAGAACGTGAGGCCCTGCGACTCCGCGTGCAACAATCAAGCGGCCTGATACCGAGTCTATCGTCACTACAGTCTAATCTACGGTTTTTAGGTATTGCAGCCAAAATCATATGGCAATATCTTATACCAAAGAGTCTGAGGTCGAAGGCGAAGCAGTCTAAGCTCTCACTGAGGGCCACGTTGCGTGGATGCTGGGCTTCAACTGTGCCCTATATCGAGATCCGCGAAGGAGAATTTGTATCAGCAACTGGGCCTCCTAACTTCGATCTTGTCTATATACAGTTAATGCTCGCTGCTATCCGTCAATTTCCGTATCTTAGCTGCTGTCAACCTAAGATGGAGAGAGGAGAAACGCTACAATTCGCACACGATCCACATCATGCAGCCCTTTTTGTTCGGCGCGCCAAGCTCCTTGGTATACAGACGACCACCATAGATGATAACATCAAGGCTTTCGTCCCCGACGAAAGTTATACGCAGCAATTACAGTTCCGAAGCCTACTCGATGAGTCAGAAGTCCTGTCTCGGCTTGGGAATCGTTGGGGCAAGCCCTCGGCGAGCATCTACTGGAGGATCCGACAAGAAGGCTTCCTTCCCACTATAGCTGCTCACACGGCAGAGTCACGACTCAGCGCGATCTTTATACTGCGGAGCACATTGGGGTGCTGTTTCTACGTGCCGCCATTTGGCATCGATTTCGCACAGGGTATTCGCTCCCTCACTGCACGGCCAAAGCGGGCTCGCTACCGCCAGCTGGAGACAATCAGGGAAGAGGATGAGCTCGATATGGCGGCTTCTTCCCGGTTAGGCAAGAGAATTAAGTTGGATGTTTCCATGCCGGTTGCTAAATTTCGGACAACTGCAAAAAGCTCGTCCGACATTTCCATGCCAGATGCCAGTCCTCTAGCAAGAAGCTCATCCGATATCTCTATGCCAGATGCCAGTCCGCTGGCAAGAAGCTCGTCCGACATTTCCATGCCAGACGCCAGTCCGCTGTGGGACGCAAAAAGCTCGTCCGACATCTCTATGCCAGACGCAAGTCCTCTCTCTCCGGACCATCAAAATACTGTGGCAATCACTCATCAGCTAAGTTTCGGCCGAGATACACTGCTGGCGCAGCCAAATTGGCGCCGGGAGAGGGGAATTTGCGGGGCTGATGATACTCTTCTCACAGCTACAATGCTTGAACACGCTGTGCCGTACTCGCACAACGATCCACGCCGCGTGTCTGAGCGCCCAATTGCCACCATACCGCCGTCAATGAGCATCAGTGGCCTTCAGAGTATATCCTCACCACCCCAGCCCTCTTATATCCACAGCAACTCGCCTTCGCGCAATACGCCCCGTAGCGCAATAGCAATACAGTCGGAACATCACTTCTCAAATGGGCAAGATTTCGATAATAGCGATGACGAATATGATTCTATCGACTTCGACTAGCCTTGTGGAACACGCAACACGAAAGTGTGTGCTGAACCGCTGCGCTTTAGCAGTCAACGGCAACTTTCGCTAGTCTGACCCACCGGACCATACCGTCACAGCTTGACGTACAAGGCAACCACTTCGCATTTATGTTATACATGAGCGAATTGGTCAACATGTTTTTTCTCCTAAGCCAATGCTCCAATTTTGCTCCACTAGGCCAGCACAACTAGGCAGGAAGCTCAAGATGTGGCCAATTACAGTGCAAAAGAGCAGAAACAGGCTACCGAGGCGCCTCTCCGGAGACTGTGTGAAGGGCGGACACCTCGAGATGGAGTTCAAGGGAGGCTGCCAACTGGCTCGGCCGTTGCCGACGCTGCATAACTATAGAATAGCAGGCTGCCGGCTGGTTCGGCAGTCTGGCTGCGCACAGAACAGACCAAATTTGGAAAAGAAAATCTAGTAATTAGTTAACATAAAAATAATTTTTAATATTATCTACCACCAAGCATTTAGTTCAAGCATTGCCGAACCAATCGGCTGTGTACCTTGAAAACCGTCATGCGCTGAGTCAGTCCGACCTGTACCTTCCTTCGGCCGAAAGGGTATGCAGTATGTGCAGTACAAGATGCAACAATTTAGCGGTGAACACTACAGCGTCACTTGGTAATCTTTGAGAATAAATTTTTGTACAGTGTGTATTGTCCACGAAATGAGGGCCACAGCGCTCAGACCCATTAACACTTCGGCGGCTTTACGCTTCACTGGCGCTGCAGTGACGACTAGCAATTAAGGATGGACCCTGCAAAGCTGTGCCACCGGAACCGACTGGCTGTTGTTAAGCACATAATATTTTGAGATATATCAAGTAGCTTAAAAAAAAAAGAGAGAGGCATCCTGTATTGATGAACTACGCAAATCGCAGACATCTAGCGTGACAGTACAGGGTAGGACTATTCGCAAATCATGCTAGGCGCTCAGAGAGTAGGATTTCGAATCGCCGTTTTCGGAATGCGGAAAAAGAAATTGATAATAGAAGTATGCGAAAGGGGGTAAAAATTAAAAAGCTCTGAAATGCGTGATTATAAAACCCTCTGTGCCAGCTTGCTGGGTTGCATCGCTGGACCAGATCAATGCTAGAACACGAGTCAACAAAATGCACTTCTCACAATTTCTGCATATAACGATCGCCGTTGCAAGTCTTACGCCATGGCATGCTGCAATTTGTCAATCACAGCCACCATTGCAGATAACTGCCGGAGCAGTCGTATCGTCTCAGTAAGTGTAGGAACTGATGATGGCATTGTCACGTACTTAACTGTTATAGACTGGAGTGTCCTCCGAATCAAAACACGCACTGCGAAGCAGTGTTGCATTTCAGCGATCCAATGTTTTTGCCCTATGTCGTCAACGTAGCCGGCGATGATCAGTGTCCCACCGATCACGCATGTGTGGCCGAATTTATCGTCCCGCCTGGCTCACCAAATGGGCCTGCGACCCTCTTCTGGTAATAAGCATTATCTCACCTCTCCTCTTCCATCATTTTGACACATTCTAGGCTCTGCACTGGTCAAACGACTTCGGCGTGTATTGAAGCGCAGATATCACAAGGTCGTAGTGACGCAGAATCTTTGAGGCACACCTCAAGCGGCACCATACAGTGCGAGCCCATCTCGCCATCTAAGTCAGCCACAACTTCAACAACCGCCACTTCCCCAGCTACCGTTGCCTCATCTGTCACCTTGCTTCCCACCCCGACAAAGAATGTGGTGATTCCGATAGACAGAGCCAAGCGCCATCTTGGCGGCGCTCGGCGAGAATAGTAGTGGCCCGTTTGGTCGGCTAAAGGGATGGCGGGCGATGGCAGTCCAGTTTTGTACTGATATACGTTATACATACTGGTAGTTTAGTTGATCACTTGTCTGACATGAACGAGCAACGCGTGCAAGAACAAAACAGAGAAACAAAAAGCACAGTGTCTCCGTGAATAGCATTGTGCCCACATGATCGTAGGTGCAAATGCTTGTGGCGAGTTGTAGAGCTTGACTCGCCGCCCGCACGCTGAGAGCATTCATGGGCTCTCTTTGACCGTCTTTGTGGTGGCCCTACCCGTGGAGGCACGGCAGGGCTGAGTCGGCCCGGGAAGCCGAGCTTACCAGCGAGGTGTTACCTAAGGACGGCTGGCGCTACTTATTTAAAGCCCTTGCGGCCCCGGACTCTAAGATGTATTCATGGTGCCTCTACCGACTTGCCAGTTTTCACTTTGCCAAATGCACGCCATGAGATTTTGAAGTAGCTGTAACCTGCGTAGATTGTCACGCATCTAGAGCAATATTCATACTAACGGTTCGTGGTATTTGCAACGAATATTTTCTAGTCTGCGCCTAACTGACCGAGATGCCAGAGAACACACAATTTTGCCAAATATCTAGCTGTCCAACCTCGTGTCTACCGAGTAAAGGGGTTTCGAAAGTGCGCCGAATTGTGTCTCCGAACGCCAAATATCCAACCGACTAGCAGTCATCGATAGCCTCGCCGAATGCAGCAATGATACGGTCATAAAGCTGTCCCGGATCTCCAGCCGGTGTTCCAAACATCAGTCTTGCTGTATCTCCGAATAATATTGACCGAATGCGCAAACACAGTGGTTTGGCGATATTGAATGACTCCGGAAACTCATCCATAATGTCCTCCAAACTGTTGACAGTCATATGACCCATTTTTGCACTCGCAATGTCTTTGAAGCTGCCTATTTCCCATTTGCGCAGAATGCTTTCTTCTGGCGCCGCTTCGCCCTTTTTGCGGAAACTTGTCACTCCATCCCATGCACAGCGTGCGCACATCCATATGAGCACGTAGAAAAAAGATTCCAGGTCATGGCGATAGGTGTGGTCTACGCCGCGGAGCACCTCAATGGCCATGAACTGCATCGTACCCGTCCGATGGCGTGCACCGCTAGGACCGCCATCTCGTTCCTTGGCAAGATCAAGGTCGATGAGCATTCCCTTGAAACCATCGGCCTTCCCGGGACTTGGTATGATGATGTTGCTCGACGAAATATCGCGATGTAGTATCCCACCCTTTAGGTATAGTGATCGATGCGCTTTGATGGCGTCATGGATTGCTTCGAGCAGCTCTCGGATGGTGCTGAAGTCGCTGAGGACACGTCCCGCAGGGGAAATGACAAGGCAGGATAAAATGCGGTTCTCGTACGGGCCCTCTCGATTTGGGGTGTACATGCTCGACTTCGCTTCGTAGCTCGCTTCGTCATTTGCTTCGCTCGATTGATCGTACGGTTGCCTCAGTGTAGACCTTTGACTGTTGGACCGCCGCGTCGTGCGAGGACGCGGATTATGGTCTGAGGACTTGCGTTTTCGGCCGGAGCCGCTGCTCTCCGAGCCCTGAAGGCGATTATACCCGCCTGATCCGTCGGGGGCTGTCGCTCGAAAGGTATGTTGTGTGCTGCTGGAAAAGTCCAGGCCCGCTCGCAGGGCAGCAATGCTGGTAATCTCGCAATGCCCTACCAGTGTAGCAACGCCTTCCACGCCCTGCTCCTGTGCCAGCTTCAGAAGCTTGACTTCGGACGGTTGGCGCTTATCTGAACGCCAGGAAAACTTAGCCACGCCCTGCCTCGTTAAAAAACAGGTTGTTGCCCTGCATACCACGGCCCGTTGCCTGACGAGCAACCCATTCAGTTCCACACGTTTGTCATTACCATCACCATCTTCAACTGTGATGTAGCGATGGCTGTTTTTCCACTCGATAGACATATCCAAACCCATCGCAGCGTCGTCCATAGTGGCATATGCAACAAGAGCACGCGCCAGCTTCTGCGGCTCGTGATGAATGTTGAACTCGCCCGAGCTATAGGCGCCAGAGCGATCGTAGACCCACAGCTCCATCGTCGTAGCCTTGATGGTGAACGCGTGCACAAACCGGCGCATTGGTTGGTCGGCAAAGATGCTTCGAACATGTCGCGTTATTTGCAACATGCATGCTTTAAAGTCCGTAGTGGCATAGGACCGTTTGTGCTCCCCAGCGACTAGGACGTGTTTGTACTCAAATCGGCCTTCCGTTCGTTTCGGCCTCTGGAAGAAGATGTCCATCTGGCCCTTCCGCTCTTTGAACTCAGTCGCGCTTCTGTTGGTATACAGAATATATGGCGCCCCGGCCAAGGCTTTCTCCTCCAGCCCCCCCAGCCACTTCCACACAGGTGCTTCCAAAGGGTCGGCCGGGAAGTCCTTCCATTGTGTTCCGTCGTGATCTGTGAGCATCAACTTAAGCGATTTTTCCTGAGACTTGGTCCAGTTTGCTTTATCGAAGTGCTTTTCGAAAAACCCGGGCACTCCCCTATGGGTGCAGTGCCTTATTTCGTGAAACAGCTCCCGCTCAACAATCTCGCGCGTCTCGCTGTCTTCGAGTCGGCTGGAGCTTGTTTTGACCGGTGTTCCAAAGCCCGTGGGAATAATGCTCGTTTGCGGAGGTGTCGACGGGTTGACGGCGTCAATGAGGTTGATAACCGCGCCCCAGACGTCGGTATCGGGAGAGTCTGCGGCGAGCGCGTCGATAAGAGGGCGGCATTGATCGTACTTGAGTGAGCCTCCTCGGACTTTTTGCTGTATGGGAAACAGCCTGCCTGCCACATTGCTATCTCCATCTGATAAATGGAGGTTGAATGCTGCCGAGGATCCGACCAAGATGGAAAGGACAGTGGCGACATTGCTGCGCCAGGTGTCTTCGGATCCTTCCAAATGAGACAACTTGTCCGAGAAACGGGTAAGCGAGTCACCAAGTGGATAATCCGCGATGACTTTGAGCTGTTCCTCGGTCAGCGTCATTTTAGCGTTCGTGGTCGCGTAGGACCTTTGGGGAATGAAGATGAGTGAGCGACAGGTCACGTGTGCTCTACTGGGGCGAGGGTGCTCGCGGGTAAGGGCAGATAACGAGAGAGAAAAGTAGAGGAAGCTGAGCCTGAGGGGTACGCGACTTTATAGCTTTGTGCACTTCCTCCTGAAGCAGGGTTATGCGTCACGGGAGCGAGCTTCGATGTCATGATGGGACCCGATCAGGCGGCCATCGGATATAGGCAGACCAGCCCAACCTGTTGCGAGAAGCGGGATACAGGGCTAGCAGAAATGGGCGATCACATTTCGTTTGGATGGAGGCTTCATTCAGTGATTTGGCTGCAGGAGACTGTTCAAAACTGTTCGTTTGAGGCCCTGGTAAGGTAAAAGTGCTTTCAATTGACGGGCGACGCGCCTCGTGCGCCCGGTGTCTCTGCGCCACACGATTTTTCACGGAGGCGCTTCACCACCCACATCTTACACACACGCTGCCGGACGTCAAGCGGCCGCAGTGGTGAGGGAACCTGGTAATCAGAATATTCATGATTGATTGAGGCTATCTAGGTTGGTGCCAGTAGGCACATTGTGCACGAAAATGTCTGTTGCCGAGGCGTCGAGCCTGTTGCCTCTCCTTAGACTAAAATCATATTTCAAATTCCCATAGAGCCTATCCTACCATCCGATAAGCAGTAATGACAGAGGTAATGCACTTCTAATAATGTCCAACCGAGTGCTATAGTATTTCTCGAGTTATTAGTTGGACGTAGCAACCGCTATATTGGAAATTTAGTAGAGACAAGAGGTACTCGCCGTCCCGATCCATTTGTAGTTCATTCGGAGTTTGTCGATGTAACCTACTCCGGAAAGTGATACAGCTAGAAAGGACTGGAGCCATGACAGTGTGGCTATCCCTGCTTGTCTCTGCTGATCGACCTTGTATTCGACAGCCACCTCGCGGACGCGGCTGGGCCCGCAATATCCAGGCCCTTTTTCGAAAAAGGGCCTGGAAAATTTTGGGTCCAACCTGGGGAGTCTGATACGTTGCACTGTAGACTGGGGGGTGATAGTAGTTGAGCTGGCTTCTGCAACAGTGCACATGACCTTGGCGACAGCCTAATAACCCGAAATCGATGGAGTGGCTAGCCCTCGATAGCAGCGCTCTGTCAACTTCTCATCGCGGTAAACAACATCACTGCGAGCGACTTGAGTGAAAATGGGAGTCTTTTCTTTCTTCGTTTATGTTAGCGGACACTTCGAGTGTTGTAAGTTGATCACTATGTACATTGTAGATGTAAAGCCCTTAGATGGCGTACCAAGCATCCCAGTTCCAATTTGGAGGCAACCTTGACTCATAGTGGCTAGCAAGATACCGGCCGTTAGGCGTCCCGGGCAGTTATGAATTGATAGGTCAATAAATAAATGGCTATATTACTATGTTAAGCACTCTGTCTGCTCGACGCTAGTACCTAAGCAGGTGCGAAATGGCACTTTACTATTCTACAACTGGTCGCTTTGTGAATTTAGCCATTTAAAAGTGCACTTCGGGCAAGGATGATAGCTTGATATGCTCATTACCCCCCCTGTTACGCAGCTTCTTTCCCTCGCCGCGCAGTATCACCATGAAATCTATCGATCGGCAGTGCCGCTTCCCCGAGTTTCGGGGCTAAAATCCTTGGGCGTCCGCCTGATAGCTTGAGGATAGACCATTTCCTGAAGCAGTTAGCTTCGCATTCGAACAAAATGACTTTAGAGAAGAAATGTCTAGCGTACCATGTTGATGCGAGTCGGAAAATGGCAATCCTTAGTTGAGCAGTAGTCGTAGTGCCGATGTTGTCGGCGCACTAATACGTGAAAGTCGGCGCCGTAACGACGGCTTAGGTGATCGCATCTTTAAGCGATACGTCGCTCTGGCAAAGTTCTCGCCTGTTCTATCACGCTGCGATTGCGGAGTTGTCATTGTTAGGTTTGCTCAGGGATCTCGGTTGTGAACACTGACATGCTGGAGCTATTATATTTTGTTTGACGCAAGTCTGTTTCTGAGGACTCTCTCTGTCTCGATCGTTGGCACGCTCGAAGCTGGGTGATGGGAAACGCTACCACCAGCTGTAAACAGTTTTGGTCCCACACCACTATGAAGCAGACAAAGACAGGTTCAATGAAGTCGTGATCTGATTTGACACTCTTCTTAACGCTCGAAATACTGCACTAGGCGCTGTCTTTTAAACCCTCTAAACTGCATTGAGCAGGCCGCCGGCGCAAGCATCAAGAGGGAGCAATGATTGATGTGTTGTGTTCGATGCTTGCGTTTTAACACTAGGCTGCCTCCTGTTTTCAGGATCCACCAAGGTCTGTCCACTGTTCCCAGCCCTAGTCCGCGTTGCTTCCGCTGGAGGGCTAGCACTTGTGGCTGCGCCACCATCATCCGGCCTTAGCTGGTGGGATCGATGTCTGAAAATTGAACGAAGGTGGCAGGACTCGGATACAGGAAACGGCCTGCAAAATATAATGAGGATCCATGCGAGTAGATACCATATCAAGACTTTGCACCTCGCTTCAAGAAAAAGTATTAATATGTCGATGATCACCTGTGCCTTTTCTGCAATCGTTGTGGTAAACTTACCAGAGCGTGTGTCACTATAGTGAGATATTATGTCGTCAGCCGCTATGGAAATGGCCTGTGGCCAAGGTCACTAAAAGCGTAGATTGGAACCAGCTGATGTATTATTATATTGATGGTAATAGTTCTGAAATATTGAACAGTTATACTTCTGAACTTAATTTGTTTGATTTGAGGGCAGCGCTGACGAGATGTCGTCTGAGATTGAGCGTTACGGGCGTGGATTCAACTTATCAAACGAGCCATGGCAGACGCGGCCATACACGAAGAATTCGGCTCCGCCTTACTTACCCTCTAGGATACGTTATGTATTCCAACAGCGGCCACCCCAGCTGACCTCGCGCAGGTACCTGATCTGTCATGGTCCAAGTACCCTTTTTGGTTCATTGCTCCTCATCACGACTTCCGCCTGCCATTTTTCCTTTCTATCCCGTTCCGCCTCCTTCCACTCCTTTTACTATTCAGCCGATGGCGAAAATGCCGCACTGCACCTCTATGCAGCCTGACATATTGAGTATTCCGCTGAAACTCTGGGGTTCTCGCACCGGTCTCGTAGCATCATAGCTACTCGCGCTCACAATCGTACTCGCATGCTGAATGTCGAACACAACGCCGTACACAGGTCGGTAATTAAACGTTACGCGACCGCTGTAGATATTTTCTTGACGTACTTTATAGCTCTTGTAACAGAGGTAGAGGTGGTGAGACTATAAATGATGGCAACTGCCCATCACTGTTAGGCCCTAGGCTGATACTGCTTGCTGTGTTTCCGTGTAAGAAGCTTAAGGTATCTTTACTTACGGTGACAGTCACGAAGTCACACGCTAGCTCGTCCTTGTCTATGGCCTCCATATCGAGTCAAGAGACTTTTGACAGGTCTGTCATTGAAATTTCGTCGGACGATGAAGATGACTCGAATAACGATACCTCCACGAGCTCAAAATCGGGGGCCAACCAGTCAATCAAACCCAAAGAAACAGCTAAAACAGGTAGTCCTACCATTGGCGGTAAAGCTTTAAGTGCTATACTGACGAAATTATCAGCGATCGGGCCTCAGCTACGTGACTGCGGCCACCGTGAGGATGTGGACAGCACAAGGCGCTATGAGCACATCGACGGCGATCCAGTAGGCAAGGGTGATAGTGACGCTAGCGAAGTTGACTTGGTCGTTGCCAACGACCAGCCGCGGGCGCACATTCGCCGTCATTTGTTTGCCGGGCAAACAAATGACGAATTATCGAGGCAACAATTTGATGATGAGATACCTGACTCAGAGGAAGACTCCGACGATGGGGAACGTCTAGCGGACGCCAACGCAGATACGGAAAACAACAAAGCCGGTGAAGTAAGCACGGAAGGAAAACGGGACGGGCCGCGAGGCAGAATCGCACCTAGCAAGCGTCAAGCTTCTATCGAATCATCAGAACAGAACGTACCTAGTGCGGAGAACAGACAAAAACGGCCGCGGTATAGCGTCACTACGGCCTTTTTTATCCAACCAACCTTACTTGAGGATGACAGTCCTCATTTGAAAGACGATATCAAGGAGTTATAGGGAAGATCGTAGTCGACCGCAGGAATGAAGATCTTTACAAGTCAAAGGACAGTCACAATCAAGATTGTCTGAATACGACATAGACACTCCTAACTTATCGCGATAGCTAAGCAATAATTAGTTATATATTATTGATCGAAAGTGCTGTATCTGTTAGCTAGCCTTTGCTACACTTCACTGTTGAAGAGGCATTTCAGGGCTTGGACCGCTTACTATATGGCCAATTATATGCATGATTTACTAAAATAATTCAGGAATACTATACTTAGGTCTATTCAAAGCAATAGTATATCTTGCCTTCTATAATGGTAAGCTAGACTAGTTTTGTAAAGTAGTAATATCGATCTCCTTACGCGTAAAAAATATTACGGTAGATCAAGATACCAAAATTATCGCTCAAAATGCTACCCATAGAACTCTCAAATTCTCCTCCAACGTTCTCAACAGCTGCCTGGAGCTGTTCGAGAATAAAGACCCACTGCCCGAGGCTTTCAACAAAAGACGGATAAACTATCTCGACTATATCACGCCCTCTCGCTGAGACCTTAATGTGTTCCGACACTAGATCCATTCGGACCGAACAATTGTTACGGCATTTGAACGTGACTGCTTTCTCCTGAATAATAACATCCACTGTATGACCGCGAGACATAATGAATGAAAAGGTGAAAAAGGTAATAGGAGGGTAAAGATGCTAGTAGGTAGATCAGCAAATACACTATATAAAAGGCTTAAGAAAACGAGCGTACCAAGCTATTGCAAGCACGGCGTGAAGTCTTTAGACAGGGGGGCGGTGTTTAACTGAATGTGTGTTTACCACGAATGATAAGCAAAACAAAAATGTACGAGTTACTACAGACGGACTAGTATGAGCAGCACGACTGTTTATATATGAATTCAAAGAAAGAAAAGAATTAGGTCAATATGAAAAAACAAATAAAAACAATTAAACATTGCTATTTCTCTTTATACTATCTATCTGCCTATGTTTTCGGCCGCGTCAGCTTCGCAATAAGATCTCGAGACTTAGGAAAGTCAAACTTAGGAGTAACCCTGTTGATTATCACACGGGTATCTTCATCTATACACATGCCAAAGAATTTGCAGAGGGATAATTTAGGAATCAATGATGGGCGCAGCATTTAATATCGCGCAATAGTCTCATTGCATTTCCAAGTTCGTCATCGCCGCCTCGCCATCCGCCAACTCACCCACAAGGTCCGCATATAATGCTAGGCTATCGGTCAACCCGAATATTTCAACGTAATGGTTCTTAAGACTATTTGACTCCACTCGGTGTAGATGAGTATAGCGTTGCCGCGAACAATCTCTCCACAAAATACAGCGTAGCCCTAGCAGTTTCACTCCGTGCAGCTCATTTTGCTCCCTCCTTTTTCTACAGGTACACAACCTGACGACTAACACACGTAACCGAGTCCACCTTAGAAAACCTGGTGGCTGCAATAGCTGAAGCAACATGTTCAGTACAATAGTGAATCCTCCTAGCCAAAGCCTTGCTATGCTCGAAGACCGCCAGACACGCTTCAAGCCTGGTACGATTTGGCGTACTTGTTCTGTTTGCTGATAGACGGCACGAACAACTGCGTAACCACAGCAAGTACATCACCCAGTAGTCAGATAATTTTTCAGTCAATCAATTTCGTCGGCCGCTGTCACTAGGCAGGCAATTGTCTTTCTCGTGTAGTTGCTGATGTCTCTCCAGCAGATCTTTGCGATGAAATACTCTGCTACAGCCCGGGACGCTACAAGCTAGGTCAGGTGGTTGGTGGCTGAGTTGATGTCGTCTCAAATGCTCAGCTCGAGTAAATGTTTTTGGCGGATGGCACATTGCACATGTGTGCATTTTGACGCCTCTCTTGGTTTGACTAACTTTACCAGTGATCGGTGTTAGTCTGACTTCGGATTCGCGCATGACGTTGCTCGGCTTATCCTGGCCAGCAGCGTATGACTGGGTGTGCGAAGGTGAGTGAGTAATTAGCCCACTGGCGCCAGTAGAATGAGGTGGCGTGGAATGCGGAACCGGCGTTGGCAGTGGACTGCTAGAAGCTGGTCGAGGTTGAGAGTTGTCGTCGACGACATCATTTAAGATATTTGCAAGACTCGCCATCTTAAACAGAACGAGATTAACCTCTAATCGTGATAGAATGTGGGCAGTTTAAGATAAAAGCAGTGCTAAGAGTCTAAAGCTTCTTACCATAAAGTGCTGCGGATGGCTATCTGGGACGAACGCCGTCGTTTTTTGTCGCTGGAATGGCGCGCAGGAAAAGAAGGGGGATCAAGAAGAGGCACCACTGTTATCAATTCATCGGATAACCAACGTCTCGGCAGACGACAGGCTGTAACAAGAGCTCTGTTTAACCAAAGATGTTTATAGGTCTATTCGATCTTGCGTGTAGCCGTCTTAAGGAAAAAGACGAAGCTATCAGATCCGCTGCAGCCGAACCAGGATCTCATAAACCACCAGGATTAGAAGACGTTTATAGACAGCGCGGCAAAGTTACTACGCAGTGATGAAGCTGAATCGGGAAGGGTTCCGACGCAGGCAATGCGCCTTCCGTGGGGGAAGGTCAAAATGCGGTTCTTATAACCGTGATATTTGCCTTTGCCTTATCACTAGAGTGGTGACGTGGCGATACAGACGCCGCCATGCGGATCGGGACCCTTTTTCAGCGGATTCGTACTCACAGAAGCACGAGAGACCATTTGTGGCGATCAAGGGGGGCGAGGGCATCACGAGCCAGGCAAGGGCGCCAGCGATCAGCAAAGCAGAAGAACCCGAAGTTAGACTGGCATCTCCAGTGGTGAGAGAATAGTGGACCAAAGAGAAATTATGCAGTATGGCTCGAGGGACTTCTTCCGATAGATATTAAAGAGAGAGACGTCAGAGCGGCCCCCTTAAGCATTTGCGGGCGAGTCACAAGTCGTCACCTGAACCCAGCTGCGTTCAGCTGTTCCTTCAGTAGCGCTACGCGAATCATTCTATATAAGATTAGCATACAGTTAAAGAATATCGGTTTAACTAACTAGAACTCCACGCAAATTGCTTTCGTCTGTTCTAGGCCACTTCCGCCATTTTGCATCATTGCGTTGGGGGTGCGCTAAATCGTGAGGCTTTACGCTGTCTGAAGCCCGTGTTAATACTCAGTCCAGCCTGTAGAGAGAATGGTTAAGTACCGGTGCACGCTTCATAGCTATTCTAAGGGCCAGCGGGAGGGAACATCTGCGCCCAGCCGGGGGCCGGACCAAGGAGCGTAGTTTTCGGCGCCATACATGGGCATACCACTCTGGACGGGAGGAGCATCATAGCCGTGCATATTCTGTCCGTTTGTAGAATTGACGACGACTCTATTAGACCGAGAGCCACGCCGATCGCCGTTAGCGGGGCTGTCCACGCGGACCATGCTAGAGGAGAGCTGGGGCTGGTCGCTGGGCATGCCGTTCATGCCATCCTGGACAGGGTGGGACAGGTGCGAAGCTCTGTTGGGTTTACCACGTCGGGCGGAGCAGTTTTGGTAATGCTGCTTGAGAACATCACTGCGATAAAAGGTGTCGTCGCAGGAAACACACTTGTGGGGACGTTCGCCAGTGTCTGCGCAATGGGTTAGTGAGACGTCGCGTCGGGCGTGGTAAGGAATTAGAAGAGTAAAACTCACGGCGTAGAAGATGGCGCTTTAGGTGCTTGGTGTGGAGATAAGTATTCGTGCAGTAAGGGCACGGGAACCTGCCGTCGGCGTCCCTGACCGGAATGACCGTGTTCTTTGCGGCCAAGGTACCGGCGGCGGGAGCAGGAGGCCGCCCAGGCGCGCTGGGCAGAATGCCTCTGCGGCCCCGGGAGTCAACAACGTAGGTGGGCGGCGTGGAATCCAGGACAGGAGGGCCACGGTCACCAGTAGACGCGGGGGCAATGAGCTGCGGTTGCGAGGCAGCCATGGCAGCGGCGGCCGTCATGGGCTGGGAAGTCCCATAGCCAGTGTGCGGCGACCAGAACTTTTGAGCGGTTGAGTGCATGTCCCTTCGAGCGCTAGCCTGAGTGCTTTGAGGGTAGCTGGGCAGGTTATGCGCAGAGTTTGGCGTGTTAGGCGTTCCAGTGCGCGGGGTGTGCGGGTTGCTACCGTAGAGGTGCTGCATGGTGGTGATCGAAGAAGGCTGAAGCGGTCGCAGCATCTGTGGTAGAGGAGAATCTGGCTCACTGCAGTGAGGCGAAAAGGATACCGGCGACGGGTAGTCGTAAGGGTTGGAGATTCCGTTTAAACCAACGGTGGAGTAGGGAGTGTTGTCCTTAGTGTATCGTGCGGCGTCTCTGCTATAGTTATCCTTAAGCGATGTGGTGTTAGCTTCTTCCGGTTTTGGCAGGTATGTCATATCATAAGCACCACGAGGCATCTTTAAACCACTTATAGAAAAGGAAGAATATCTATCAGTGGCCGAAGGAGCGTGTGCAGATATGTATCATTAAGTACATACGCTGCTAGCGATTCGTAGGTCTGAATATATGACAGCGGAGGACTTGAACGGTACGCAGTATTAGGGTGAGAATTCAAGAAGACGCTTGATCGCCGCGGCTTCTGATAGCCTCTAGTATCTAGTCGAACTAGTCGATGCTAAGCAGGGAAGCATTGAAGTTAGAAGCAGATTCGAAGCCGGAGAGTCTGAAATTAGGCGAGCAGGCGGGGTCTGTAGTTTGTTATATTTGTTCGCCAAGCGTTTCGACCCTGTTAATCACGCTAGGGTAAGACAAGTAAATACTAGCAATTTTGAGGTATGGAATATTAAGAACGTTCTAGAGCTTAGAAACCTTTGCGTAGCAGATTCCACTTTGTGATAGTTTCTTTCGGAGGCCGAAGGCCAGGCTGATGACAGCGTCTTACAACCTTTAACAAGCCCCCCTAGCTTTTATTGTTTCTCGTTTCAGTTTGTCCTCCGAAAGAAACCATAAGAACTAGCTACAAAAATATCAGTGCAGCGAATTATATGGAAGTTGATACCTGGTAGCTCGAATCGAATCATCATTTTAGATCGTCCAAGACAAGGTGCTACCTCTTATATATGTAGTTTAGATGTGCTTGCTCGTCTAGTGACTCTGGTTCAGGCCCTGAAACTTTACTCGTATCTTGCTGCTTCCAAATCCTCACTCGGCGGCTCTTCCCGTGTTGCGGTGCACTGTCGCTCAGTGTCCATTTTGTCGTCATCTCGCCAACGGTCGTTCAGTGGCGTCGAATTGTGATCGATTTTGAAGTTGTAGCATTCCCATTCTCGTGGTAACAGTCTCATGATGGAACATAGAAAATGACGAGCATCACTTTCACCAGAAGCCAGGAGGAATGTCACATGCGTTTCAGCAGCCTCTTTGTTCCCTGTGATTGCCTCATAAATGCAGAAGTATACGGCGCAATGGTGAAAGACTAAAGTTCCCCAGTTGCCCTCCTGACACCATCGCAACTGCTTAATGGCGGATTGATAGTATATAGTCGCGTCTTCACTATACTTTTGAGCAATGTTCGGCGCAATTTGCAGTGTTCTTGCGTGTAGCAAGAGAAAAACGGCGTGTTTGGCCTTGTTTATAGTGTCAACCTGCAGCCACTGTGCTGGGCCAGCGTGTAGCAAGATAGGGACATCGAGCAGCAAAAGGACATGAAAATATCTTTCCTAATTTCAAGTCTTAGTCAAGGCATCATTGGATTGCATATGCATTTACCTTGGCAAACTGTGCCGTAAGCGGATGAAAGAGACTTTTCTCTGCCATTCCTTTGTGCCAGCTAGAGATTGCGATGTGAGAGATGTTAGCTGGCCATGGTCACGTTAAGCTAATTATATTCAGTATTTACCTTGTACGCTGCGGCCCAGGAGTGGTATAAAGGTCTTTGCGAGGTGCACGCGAGGTGCCGTTAGGGGGAAGCCCTCGGAACATTTCCGGTAAAATCCTGAGGACCACGTATCTTATTCGATGTCTTTCAGGATAGCTTTGATAGCGGGTTTGATTACCTCAGGGGTAGAGCAGCCACGCCAGATTATAGGTCTTGTCACCTCAAGTACCATGGCCACACACGCCATCCATCGCGGATAACCTGCGGTAGTAAATAATTGCTCATAGAAGAGGAAGTCTTCTAGAGAGAAGTTGGTTGTGCCGGCATACTCTTCAGCACGTGTGTTTTTGAAGGCATGGGTGCAAGGTCTAGCGAGGCGGTCGCATGCTGAACATTTCGGCCGCGGTTCGTCAAACTTAACAAGTCGATTCTTGCAGGTATGACAGGCAGTGTCAGGACAAGAACACGAAAATAAGTTGATTGTGGAAAGCAATTGGACCGGACACTATAGCTTCATAAACTGAGTAAAGGTATTCAATTCATCACGTTGTCCCCTACGTTGGCCTCAGTCACTGGATTTGGCGTCTAGCGAGGTGTATGGCGGTGGCGAAAGCAAACCTCTTGCGGCTAGCCAGGTCCTGATCTGCTGCAGCAAACCTGGCAGATTCCCCTTTATGACAGTTTCTTTCGGAGGCCGAAGGCCGAGCTGATGACAGCGTCTTGCAACCTCTGATATAGCCCTGATCACAATCTATCCATTTGCCCTCACAAAGATTAACTTGCAAGTGCTTGGATGTCAGGTGACTTGAGTTAGGCGCGCTTTAGAGCTCCATTTTGAAAACTTTTCGAGATCGCCAAAGGGTGGTTGTAGCTCAGACACTTCCAGTGGCTCCTGCTGCAACTGTGCTGGTTGGGGCAGCTTTTTGCCGCCTCCTTAATCTTCGTCACATGAGACAAGTAATCGATCTCCTGTGCTGTAATGTCCCATAGAAGCTCTTGTTAGAAGCAAGAAGGAAGGCTGCTTCTAAGGCTTCGTTGATAGACTCGGCCAGATGCTTGCTCTACATTCTGTTAGCTGCTTGTGTTTATAGATACTCACTAGGAGTCGCTCATCGTACATCTGTGTAATTGATCACGAGTAAGAGTTAAATAGAATGTAAACAGATCTTAAAAGTTAAAGGAATGAGAGTACTCATACTATTTTCGATAGAGTCAAAGTTTCGCCGTAGCTTATATAGATGCCTACCTAGGTGTAATAAAGCGATGGCGACAGGCGTCCTATAACTTTCTGGCGTTTGTGCGGCCTCGAAAGGCTCTCTTTTTGACTGTCGTCGGCACCACCATCATCTTGACTATCGTCAGAACTAATCACTAAAGGCGAGCAGTCTGCCGTGCGCTTTCTGCTGTGGCCGCCGTCCTCGCCGTGTATCTCGCTTGAGCGTCCGCCCTCATCAAAGTCACTAGAGGCTGGGACGTTCTGGCTGGCACTCTCATGTGGCTCGGTCTGCTGCGGTAGCTCGACACGGCCGCGCTGTTGAGGTCTTTGGCTTGCGGAGACGAGAGAGGGTGGAAATGAGTGTTGCACATCTCCAAAGTCACCATCTATCTCAAGACCTGAGGAAACAGCGCGCGGTGTATTAGGCAGAGTTGATATAGTCGGTGCTGTCATACTAGTAAGTTTTGATTACTTCCTCTAATTGATAGTCTAGTAGAGTTTAGAGTCTGACTTACCTGGCGAGGGGCTGATAGGCTGTCTCGTGGTCCCTTTGTACGCCTTGAGAGACGGTACGCTATTGTCTGCTTCGCAGTCTGACTCTGACTCCGGATCAGAGGAGATATAGATTGCATTGTCTGAGCTTCCGCTTGCTGCTCCACAGGCAGGGCCTTGGAGCAAGTATGGAGACGTTGGAGTGGGAGCGCGTGGTCCGTCTTTCTGTTCTGTAGCTTTTGAGCATGTCGTAGGCGTGGTATCGCCGTCGCGGGGAGCCAGTATAGTAGTCGAGGAGATTTTCTGCTCAAAGAAAGCACTAGAGACCATTATGTCATTAAATGCCAAAAGGAAAGCATGTGCTGGAAAGACTGCCTCAAGCTTTGTTGTGGTTGGAAATTCAGGCTTGTGTGTCCTTTCAGTGGACTAGACACGATATTACTGACTGGCCGTCTTGGTACCAAGCTGATGAGAAGTCGTGACAATCCAGCCCTCACAACACAGTAGTAGCGATGTCATTGACGATAGGACAATCTAAGAGTACATGATGTAGCGGACGCAGGAGGCCATGCTATTTATCTCTCGGCGGGCATGACGCGGCGGCGCTTTTGAAATCTTCCTCATTTTCAAGTATCAGTCAGCCTAATTATGTCCCACCGTGGGCGATCGCGACGTCTTGAGGCGCTGTCGCCCAAGACCTTTATCAGAAAAGGAGTAGATAAAAAAGTCCCCCTCCTCAGTAGTGCAATTAGACTGATTAGGTCTGCTTTTGACACATGGAGGCGGGCTGGCATAGCCCCCATGGGAACGCATGAAAGGGCCGCCATGGCTATAGGGAGAAGATGTCATCTGAGCCGAGTCTGCCTGGGGGCTGTACGCCGCTGGCGTTCCGCGGATCTGAAAGGCTGGTAGATGAACAGCTGGACAGCGAGCAGTGTTGGGGTGAGGAGAGGTCGTAGGAGCCCAAGAAGGGACTTGACCACCGTGTTCTCTAAGAGCCTCTATACCTTGGTCAAACTCATTGATGCTAGGCAGGCGAAAACCTAGGTTAGAAGCAGGTTTGGGATCGGAGAGTCCTGGGACAGGCAAGCAATTTGCTTCTAAAGCTTTGTCGACAAACTCGGCCGAATGCTTGTTCTATAATTCTGTTAGCTGCTTGTGTCATAGACGCTCACTAGGAACCGCTCATCATACCTCCATCTTAAGTTAGAAGACAACGTGTCACGCAAGTTAGTAGAGTGATTAGTTGGCGATTTGACTATATCTATAATTTTCCTTCAGCACTGTAGATCGACATCGATGGCATTGCTAGGGAGCGAAAGACGACGATGAGGAACTGGTATTTCCAAGGGAAGTAGGAGAACTCATTATTAATATCTATATTTTAGCTTAAGTATGCTTTTTTTAGATATACAGTCGAAAGATGTAATTCAGATATTGAAGTAGCCCCCTTGCTTTCCCTATATCTCAGTCTGTTTCAAATATCGAGTGCTGGGATTCAAGGTTCCGTAGCTCTTGTGCCCCCGTCGTCTTGCTCCAACATAGGTTCTCGCTTGACTCGTTCTCGCGCTGCTGGGTCGGGAACAACACTCTCCTGATTTTCCTGCCCACTGTTGGCGACAACCCTAGCAAATGGTGAATGAGAAATTGGATACCGTGCAAATCAGGGGCTCGTTTGTTCGGAACAATGCAAGCGGCCGCTGCTAGCACAACTGCAAAGAAAACAGGAAGAGCTA
>JMNB01000519.1:0-59084 GCA_000733645.1 Beauveria rudraprayagi
TAAGGTTTATAATTATAGTTATAAGGTTAATAATATTTTTATTTATAGTAAATATTATAAAAGGTTAATTACTTAAGGTTTTAAAGGTAATTTATTAAATAAGACTAATTAAAATATAATAATAACTTATTTCTAATTTATAATTAGTTTATTTCTTAGGTAGTAAGTTAGGTTTAAATATTATAGAGTAGTAATAAGTAATATCTTTAGTATAAGAAATTATTAAGAGTAAAACTCTTAAAACTAATTACTTAGAATTACTTAGATTAATTAGTAAAGATCTAGACTACTTAGTTATAGGAATACCTCCTCCTTAAGTACCTATCTATTTCTCTACTATAGACCTCTAATTAAACTAGTTAATGGTTTAATTGTGTCGCCTGTGACTGCCCTGATTGAACCTTGATCTCTTTAGTCGCTCGCGAGGTCACGTGACCCCGCATACTAACTAGGCTGCCCGCAGGTTCTCTACCTAGTTATCCTGACCTCTAGCCCCTGCTGCTGCAGCGTTCGTAACACTAAGAAACAGACTAACTGTGGATTAGGAATAAGCTATCGTTACACTACTACCCTAGAGTTAAGAAAAGTAACTTTAAATAACTATAACTAATTAAATATAAATAATAATAAAAAACTAAAAATAAATCTATAAACTTTAGTTATTGATTATATTAATATAAAATTTAAAATGTTATACTTATATAAAATAAAATAATAAAAGAGATTTATAAATATACTCCGACTAACTTAAATTTTTTTTTAAAATTTATATATTATATATCTAAATATATATAAAGTCTAGAATTAATTCATGAATATATAAAACTAATTCCTCTTTAATTATCTTCACTAAGTTTTATTTATAAATTATAATAGAAGAATAAGTTATTAATTTAAATTTAAAAAATACTATACTTTTTTAAGTTTTTTAGGTTTTATAAAAATAATTTTATTTAATAAAAAGAATAAGTTATAAGTTAGTTAAATATAAAATAAAGTTATTAATATAAGTAAGTATTCAATAAAATATAATTTTATAGTTAAATATTTAATAAAGTTAAAAATTAAAATAGGTTATTTTTAAAAGTTTATATTTTTCAAAAACTTTAATATAATAATTAAAAAATTAAACATAAGTTAGTTATATTAGTAAACTTAAAAGAATTAATCTATATTAGTTAATTTTAATTAAGTAGTATTTTTAGTAGTATTATATATATTTAATATAGTCTTTTAAAAAAGTATATATTTTAGTATAAAATCTACTTTTAGTGTGACTTTTATAACCCTACTGTAGTTACCTTAGTATATATAGCTCTAGTAGCTGGTAGCTAGCTATCAACTCTATGTTACGAACGCTACAGCATGTACGTGGGGCTGGGTGAGGCGGACCAGGGTCCGACACACTAGCACCCAGAAAGGATAAGGAGGTCACGTGACCTCCCCAGGATCGAGGACTCGAGCCGTCGAGCCGTCGACCTAGGAAGAAGGATCTAAGGGATCGAAGGTCAAGCTTATCAATCCGGGTCTATAGTAGAGAGATAGATAGGTACTTAAGGAGGAGGTATTTCTATAGCTAGGTAGTCTAGATCTCTACTAATTAATCTAAGTAATTCTAAGTAATTAGTTTTAAGAGTTCTACTCTTAATGATTCCTTACGCTGAAGATACTGCTCATTGCTACTCCGTAGCATTTAAACCTAACTCACTACCTAAGAAATAGACTAACTGTGGATTAGGAATAAGCCATTGTTACATTTTGATTAGTCTTGTTTAGTGAGTTACCTTTAAAACCTTGAGCAGCTAACCTTTTACGATGTCCACCGCAAGTAGAAACACTACCAACCCTGCACAAGTAGTGTAGCAGATACATCAGCAGATTGTAGCCTTAACTACATAAGTCTAGGCACTTTAGACTAACCTAGGAGGAGGAGCTACGCACGCTATACCTAAGTTCCTAAAGCCTAAGTCTTTTGATGGAACTAAGGGGAACGTTTGTACCTTCCTTACTTAAGCCAAAGCTTACTTGAAGGTCAACACTGCTATTGACAGGGAACCTTCGAAGATTCTCTACATTAGAAACCTTCTTGCTAGTAAAGTAATGGAATGGTGGGAACTAACTCTTAGGGATTATCTTGACAATGATGAACCTGTGGCAGAGACCACTCGAATCTTTGACGATTACGACAATTTCGAAGAATTACTTAAAACTGCCTTTAGAGACCCTAATGAGATTTAAACCGCTACATGCAAGCTTAAAGCGCTTAAGTAGACCAGGTCTGCTTAGCACTACGCACAAGAGTTTAGACGTATCGCTACTGTTATCGATTAGGATGATGATAGCCAAATGGAACTCTTCTATGATGGACTTAGAGAAGACGTGAAAGACGAAATTGCTAAGAAAGATCGACCTGATGACTTCGATAGGTTCGTTAAACAAGCTATCAAGATTAATAATCGTCTCTATGCGAGAAAGCTTAAACGTGGTAGAAGGGGAATGAGCCACCATGGTAACCCTCCATGATACTATTAGCTAAATACCGGAAGACGCTGAAATGGATCCACGGCCTACGGAACTCACCTAGGCCCGATAGAGCTTGACGCCACTAGAAAAGAAAAAGGGAAGAAATACTATAACTGTAGGAAAGCTAGACACTTCGTAAATAAGTGCAGAGCACCTAAGAAACAGTGGAAGCCAGTAGCTGAAGGACGAGGGATAAACGCGGCTAATCGCGAAAAACTACCCATCTAGAACATTAGCATGGTTAATAGCGAAGAATACTTCTTAGATACCGATCGATTTATGAATTGTGATGAACTAACATCTAATGAAGACTAGGACTTTAGAACTTAACCTATCCTAGATGAGGAAGAAGACCTTAAATTAATTAGCCAGGATACTAAGGAAACCATTAATGTGGTTCTTAAGACACCTCTAGAGGAGAACTGTACGAATTATAACCCTAGGCTAGTTAGTGCCTTATCGGCTGGTCTAGGCGACCTAGAACTAGTGGGTGTGAGAATTTACGGAACCGACGTCTCCTGCCTAGTGATTCTTAAATAGAAATTCAGAGAAGCAGCAAAAGGAGTAAGTCTTAGAGTCTATGCCTCCGTGGCGCAGTACCTAGTACTTATAACAGGACACCCCGACTATGTAAAAATCTTATAGGCATCCTATTCCTTTAATAACTGCGAAACGCACCTTTAGGAGAAACTTAAATACTAATTCTTTCCCAAATTTAACCCTAACACGGGATACGGTCTATTTTTGGAAATAGACTTGCGAAACTAGAAAGTCTAGAGAAGATTCTTAAACCACTTAGACTTGAAGAGAAACGAAATACACTATGTTAAGGAGGAAAACGCCTACACTATCTACGCTTTGCCGCTAAGACCTGTGGGAGGAGGAAATAGTGTATCTGCGAGCAGTTCGCTTAGTCTGAACTTGATTGACATAGCTAGTAGATTAGATAATCACCAAGAAAGCTCTAACACGGTTACGCAAAACCAATAACAACGAAGGAAAGAAGAATAAAGAGAATGGAAGGAACAAGAAAAGAAATCAGGAAATGATAACCGTCGTCGCAAGTAAGACTGACTCTTTGACGGAGATCTAATAGGTCTCTATGCGCTATAAACGTCAATAGCGACGAATACCTTACCTTTAATATCTTTATCAAAGGAACAAAAATCAGGGTAATGCTTGATAGTGGAGCATTAGGAAACTTTATCTTACTAAATCTCGTTAACAAATTACGATTGCCCTGGAGAAAGAAAGACGAGCCCTACTGACTCACGAATGTGGAGGGAAATGACGTTTAGTATAGCCATGGTATAGTAGACTAGGAAACCGCGCAACTTCTTATGTCTATTTTTGGCATGAACTACGTATTATCCTTAGATATTACAGTAATCTTAAAACATGACGTTATATTAGGGTTACCTTGGTTGCGGGCGAGCAATCCTAGAGTTAACTAGAGAACAGGCCAACTTTAGTAGGATACACTAAGATGTGATTACGATAGTGGGAGCGGCTGAAAACAAAGAAGGGCACCCTAGTTAGATCAAGACCGATCTTGAGGAATATACTTAATCACCTAAGAATCGAAAGCTAGTACATCGGAGATTCCTGAGGAATACTTAAAGTACAGTAAGCTGTTCAGCGGAGAGCTAGAAACAGGACTACCGGAGCATTTACGCTAGGACCATGAGATTAAACTCCAGCCTGGTAAGGAACCAAAGTTCCAAAAGATTTATCCCTAAAACCCTAAGCAGGACCAAGCGCTCAAGGAGTATTTAGAGGAGATGTTACGAAAAGGTTAGATATGACCTTCTAAATCACTAGCAGGATACCTAATCCTGTGGGTACGAAAGCGAAATAGAAAGCTGCGACCATATATCGATTACTGACAGCTAAATGACATTACGATTAAGAACTGATATCTATTACCGCTTATATTAGAAATACGAGATAAAGTCGGATAATCTAGATGGTTTACCACCCTTGACCTAAAAGGGGCTTATAACCTCATCCGCATAAAGGATGGTCATGAGTGGAAAACTGCCTTTTGAACCTTGAGAGGACACTTTGAGTATCTGGTAATGCCCTTTGGTCTCACGAATGCACCAGCCACTTTTTAGACTATGATTGACAACGTCCTACGAAAGCAACTTGACAATTTTGTTGTTATTTACCTTGACGATATCCTCATTTATTCTAACATACTCAAGGAGCATAAGAAACACGTGCATAAAGTACTCCAAGTACTTCAGGACAACAACCTACTAGTGGAACCAACGAAGAGCAAATTTCACTAGCAGAAAGTCGAATTCTTAGGTTATGAAATTACCCTAGGACATATTAGGATGAGTCCATCAAAAATTAAAGACGTGCGGAATTAGCTAGCGCTAACTAACGTCAGAGAAGTTAGAGGATTCCTCAGATTTGCGAATTTCTACCAACACTTTATACGTAAATTCGGAGAAATCACAATTCCTTTAACTAACCTCATAAAGAAGGATCACACCTTCTAGTGGACTAACAAGGAAGCCGAAGCCTTCCAAACATTAAAAGATAGAATACTAGACGAGCCAGTTCTAATCACAGCTGACCTAAGCCAACCGTTTGAAATTAAGACCGACGCTTTAGACTTCGCGGTAGGAGGATAGCTTAGATAAAGAGATAAAGAAGAACGACTTCACCTAGTCGCCTTCCTTTCTAAGAAACTCCATAGACCTAAGTTAAACTACGGTATACACGATAAAGAACTTATAGCTATTATTTAAGTATTTAAAGAATGGCGACACTACCTAGTAGGCGCAAACCATAAAGTTATGGTCTATTCAGACCACAAGAACCTCACATCGTTTACTACCATAAAGGAATTAAATAAATGACAAATATGATGGTATGAAACCCTTATAGATTATGATTTTGAAATTCTGTACCGCAAAGGGACACTTAATGGCAGAGCAGATGCTCTTAGCTGACGAGAAGATCTAAAATCAGAAGGAATACCGATTGAACATCTAATGCTTAAGTATGATGAGAATAGAAACCTTGTGCTAGGCACTTAGGAACTTAGCATGACTTGGAAAGCAGAACTAGATGATACTTAGATGCGACAAATTAAATCGCACATCAAGAAGGATAGCTACCTAAATAGCAAGGACATGAACCCGTATGTGATAAGGAAAGGCGAAACCTACTTGTATAACAAACGGCAGTATGTTCCTCACGTACTTTAAGAGTAGCTTGTCAAAGAAATACATAAACACCTATTACATAGACATCAGGGTGTAGGGAAGACAATTAGCAGATTATAAAGATCATATAACTTCCCAGAAAGTAGAAAACGAGTATAAGAAGTTATTAACAAGTGCGATATTTGTTAAAGAGCAAAAGCATCACAACACGCACCATACAGCAAACTACAACCGATACTACTACCTAAGAGAGCATGGCAGATAGTTATAATAGACTTCATCATCAAGCTACTAAAGTCTAAGGAGCCTATAACAGGAGCAATCTACGATAGCATCCTGGTTATTGTGGACAAACTTACGAAATACGCCTACTATATTCCCTACATAGAATTAAGTAATGCCATAGACCTAGCATACATGTTCTTTAAAACCGTTGTTGTATAACACGGATTACTAATAAACCTTATATTAGATCATGACAAATTATTTATATCTAACTTCTAGAAATGCCTCATGGAAATTATAAAGATTAAGTAAAGCTTATCTACGGCATTCTACCTATAGTTAGATGGTTAGACAGAGATTCTAAACCAAATACTTAAATAATATTTACGAAGCTTTATCAACCACTAACAAGACGATTAGGTAATGTAGTTACTACTCGCACAATGGGCTTACAACAGCTCTAAAATCAACAGCATAAAGATATCACTAATAAAGGCAAACTATAGGTTTGACCCTACTATCAATATACACGTAGAACGACTTATAAATACGCTAGCGGCAACTATATACACAGACATCATCACGGGTGTACAAAAATACTTATAGTAAGAATAGATATTTCTGTAAAATCAAATAAAACATTATGTAGATAAAAAGAGATTACTAGCGCTAATCCTAGAGGAGGGATATAAAGTTTACCTTATCTGCAAAAACATCAAAACTAAGCGACCTAGCGATAAACTCGACTAGAAGAAAATTGGACTATTCCTTATTAAACGGAAAATATTAAACATTAACTACGAACTATTATTACTAGACGAAATAAGGATCTATCTAATATTTCATGTGTCACTACTCAAGAAAGCACCAGATAATTTTACACTCGCTATAAGAATCACAGTTAAAGACACTAACGAATATGAAGTCGAAAGGATACTCAGAGCAAAGGGAAATATTAAAAATCGTTATTATCTCGTTAAATAGAAGGGATACCTAAACTCTGAAAACACCTAGGAACTAATCGAGAACCTTACGAATTGTTTGACTCTGCTTAAACAGTTCCATTCCTAAGGAACACATCCTAATTAATCGCATAAGTACCATCTAACGACTCGACACCAAACTTAGCATCTAAAGAACAAACCAGAGCAGGATCTAGGTCCTTAGAAGGAGTAGGAAGGACCTCTGTGGTCTTCTAAAGCTATTTCGCTTCCTCTTGTTCCATACGCTCTAACTCTTTGATATTGTCGATACCACGCGTAACCGCACACATTATTTTCTTAAACCACAATTTCTTTTGTTTCCAAAGACGCTTAATCTTGGCGTCCATCGCGTGACGTTCCTCCTCGGCTGTTTTAAGCTCTTGCTTAAAACGCATATGATGATCGGCTATTTGGCGGAGCTGGGCTGGCGAAATGCCCTGCACGTCGTAACGGGACTAGTGATCCATTACGCACTGAGCGCAGCGAGAGGAGTTAGAAGACGAGAGTTGACAGGAGGCGATGCCCTTCTTTTGATAGTAAGAATAGGGACCTTTTTCCATAGCCTGCGGGTTAGAAAGAATGGAATATAATAAAGCCTCACACTACTTGGACTTTTGGGAACGCGTTTTCGATCTCTGTTTGGTTACGCGATTAGTAGATATGATAGGCCATGATGATGCAAGAGGGAAAACTACCTACTACCTAGACGGCCCGTTTTAAAGGCCTTGAGGATAAGACCACTGGGGGGAGGAGTATTATGTTACGAACGCTATAGCATGTACGCGGGGCTAGGTAAGGCGGACTAGGGTCTGACACACTAGCACCTAGAAAGGATAAGGAGGTCACGTGACCTCCCCAGGATCGAGGACTCAAGCCGTCGAGCCGTCGACCCAGGAAGAAGGATCTAAGGGATCAAAGGTTAAGCTTATTAATCCGGGTCTATAGTAGAGAGATAGATAGGTACTTAAGGAGGAGGTATTTCCATAGCTAGGTAGTCTAGATCTCTACTAATTAATCTAAGCAATTCTAAGCAATTAGTTTTGAGAGTTCTACTCTTAACGATTCCTTACGCCGAAGATACTGCTTATTGCTACTCCGTAGCATTCAAACCTGACTTACTACCTAAGAAATAGACCAACTGTGGATTAGGAATAAGCCATCGTTACACTCTAGTAGCCGGCTGTTAACTCTAGTAGCTGGCTGTTAACTCTAGCGCTGTTGATGCTAGCGCTGTTGACTCTGGCAGCTAGCTGTTATACCGTGATCCTGAGTTTTTTTGAGTACTAGCGACTCGCGACTCGAGGGTTTTTTTATATAATTTATTATAAAATTATATAACTTTCACTACCCTAGTTAACCCCCTAGTTAGCTATAATCTACCCCTAGTTAATAAAGTACCTTTTCTAATACAGGCGTTTTATATTAATAAAAAGAGCACTTTCTTTACCTTTTTCTACCTTTTTCGAAGTCCCTAGTACTTAAATGAAAGATAGTAACTCAGGGTACTAGCTGTACGGCTTCTGTACTGGCTGCACGGCTGCTAAATGGCTTCTATATATGGGATAGACGGTACTTTATGCCGTGGTCCGCCGTGGCCCACCGCGGCTAGCCCTGTGGGTCCTTCTTCTGTAAGTCACTAGTCGCCAGTACTCAGAAAACTCAGGATCACGGTATTATAGCATGTGTAAAGGACCTGTAGCACATACTTACCGCCTTTGTTTTTTTTTTGCCCCACTTCGACTAAGGTTAAACTTTTTTCGACCAAGGCTGAGCTAGTTATGTGCTCCCTGTAGGGCACGGCCCCTCAGACGTTGGTTGGCTCGTGCTACAACGCAGCTGTTTGTTCCGATACTCGTCGGATGTATTATCGTAGGCTTGAAACAAAGCTTGGGAACCAGATTCAGGAGCACTGAAAAATGAAGCAGAAATGAGTGCTCAGATTATATTCAAGCACGGATAATAGCTCATTAGCGTGAGCGCCTTTCATCATCGCCATGCTGGACCATTCGTTAGGCGACCACTAGTTATAATAGCGTGTTGATCAGCACATTAGTCGTGATGGGCGTCCGGGAGGATGGCGGGTGGCAGAACGCATTAGATTACACGGCGATATTATTCACAAGAGTAAGAGGAGAGACATAAGGAAGGCGGCTGCTAGAGGCGAAACGCAAATCGCCGGGTGTAGTAAATGCCCGTCACTTGAGTTATCACGTTATCAGAGGTCGTTGGCTGTTTCTTGTATTCAGTCATTCAGGCAGATGCTTTTCAATGATCTAATCTTCTATAAGGGGTTCTCGAGGTAAACCGTATAAGCAATAAACGGAGCTGCATGACGAAACGGCGCCTATTTCTCCTGTTTCTTGTTGTTGTTGTTGACTAGCTTGTTTGGAGATCCGCGCAAGTCGCCCTTTATCTTATCCTTGGTGCAAGTCGAATCAAGCAGACTCACAATGTCGTGACGACGCTTGGGAGAGCCTGACATGAAGGTAAGGGCAACACCGGCAACATGAGGTGCCGCCATTGACGTACCAGTCTTCAACTGAGACTTCTTATCGTCTGCGTTGGAAAGCGAAAGAATATCTGTTCCTGGCCCGAATATATCCACTGTGGACCCGTAATTGGAAGTACTGTGTGCGGTCCAATCTTGATCCATGTTTCCAACAGTGATGGCCCCAGCTTTCGGGGCGAGGCAATAGCCTTTAGCGTCGTCGCCATCGTTGCCGGCAGTTTGCACAACGGTGATCCCGTTAGCCACAGCCCGATTAATGGCTTGCGAAATTGATTTCTGTTGGCAGGAGCCACCCAGGGAAAGGTTGATGACGGCCTTGCCGACACGGCCCTTGTTAAGGATATCCTTAACAGAGTTATGGATAGCTGACAGTAGATTTGATGACGTCATCGTTCCGAAGCGGTCTGGCACCTTAACAGCTATAATATGGGCTTTCTTGGCCACTCCGTAGGTTTTCGAGGCAATGATTCCGGCAACGTGTGTGCCGTGGCCTGACTTATCATCGTAGTTGGGCTCGTTGCCTGGGTACGAATAATCCGCCGTCCAGAGGTTCTCAGCACGCCCCTCAAGCTCCTTGTGCGTGATGCGAACGCCGCTATCAATGACATACCCAAAAGTGCCCTCTCCCGCCATTTTATCATAAAAGTACTCGAATCGGCGAAGGCTGGTCTGCCGTGGGCGCGCGTGCGGTTTGCGATGCGAGATGGCACGAAGTCCCCAAGGTGCTCCAGTCTGTGTAAGTTCTTGCGCAAGTATACCGAAAGGTAGCGCTAACAAGGCAAAGGTACTGGTGAATTTCATCGCGGCAGGATGGTTGCTGTAGAAAGAGTATTTCAGAGATAATGACTGTGAGTAAGAACCTGAAGCTTGACAACTAGTGTGGTATGAAGACGTTTTATCCTTTTTCTTATATATGGTGAAAACACTAAAGGCAAGCTGATATAATTATAATCATTGTGAAGTATAAAATGACGGCAATTGAGCCCGCCAAGTAATTAACTCAGCTTGGTCATGTCTGGCCATGCGAGCCACAAACATCTCTGCCAAGTATATACCTGGTTCTCAGCTAAGAGGCAGTGTACTCGGTAGATGGCAAAGCCGTCAAATGTAAGCGACTTAGAGCAGATGCTAGGATTATGAAGCCTTCGGTAGGACGTATCGTATAGCATCATCTGATCCCACGTAAAATTCAGCTCATTATCATTTCGCTTAGCTGCGCACATACGCGAGCCACAAACATCTCTACCAAGTATAGACCTGGTTCTTCGCTAAGAGGCAGTGTACTCGGTAGAAGGCAAAGCCGTCAAGTGGAAGCGACTTAGAGCAGATGCCAGGATCATGAAGCCTTTGGTAAGACGTATCGTATAGTATCATCTGATCCTAGGTAAAATTTAGCTCATTATCATTGCGCTTAGCTACGCATATACACGAGCCACGATTTTAGCTATCAAGTCTATTTATACTTTACACTAAGAAACAACTTACTCGCTACATGGCCTCATGAGATAGAGTCAACTATAAGAGCGGCACGTATTCTAATATATCAACCCTTCTCTATTATTCCTGTTACCTGGTTATATCTTTTTATAAGCCCTTGAGTACCGCCGAAAGTCTAAGACGCTAAGCCGCTGCATGACTCTGAATTAAGCAGATTGAAAATCTTCGGCTGGTGAAACTGTAAATGATGTAGCTTAGAGATTTCATGAGACGATTCTAATATCACCGTTTAATATATTAATGACCTAGACAAGATGCTATTGGCTGCCCGAGGTTCGTAAAAGTTCCACTGATGAAGCATACCTGCACAAGAGCACTATAAATAATCTCGAGTTCGGAAAACTTACCGGGCGTGATTCTATTTATGTCTATCTCCCTGGTTAGGACTTAGCTTCAGAGTACTATCTATCTACCTGCTTGTAAACAGACCCAACAGCACACGTACTTCTATACGTGGCAGTCAGAGACAGTTAAATATAAGTAACTATCACCTACCTCAAGTATTCTCATGTCATCGACAACAACGAATCTTCTTTTTCTAAGAACAGACCTTTATCTTGAAACCTTCATTCATTTTTTCTTCAATAACTCGCAGAGAGCAACGATGAGGCTACTTCTCTCTCACGTCACTCTTGCCGTTATCATTGCGCAAATGGGTTACGCACTGCCGCAAGCAAGTACAAACGGCGAGGCAGTCGGGTAAGTAGCCCCGGAAACAGAAGTTATACGCTAGAATCACAGACGAGAATCTAATGCCTCTAATGCGACAGTCACATTGTCATTCTGAAAGAAGGTCTAGACAAAGGCCACCTTGACGAGCATCTTCAAGCTGTTAAAGGTGTCCAGAAACGAAGTAATCGTGATGACACTAGCGAGACTGGCGTTAAGCATATCATCGACGGTTCTAGCTACGGATTGCAGGGCTACACCGGAGTATTTACGCCCGAGGAACTTCAGTTCATTAAAGATCATGAGCATGTACGTTGGCGGAATGGTATCATTCTTAAAGAACGGGCTAACCCTAGATAAGGTCGACTATGTCGAAGAAGATATGATCTTATCTGAACTACCTGTTGAGACTCGAGAGGTTTCTGACATAGAGCTCGCCGTTGAGGACGAAAGCGCCGACATGGACGGCGCAAATGTCCCGGCGGGCTCTGCTGGAGGCCCCAACAGGCAAAAGTCGAACATCGGAGGTACCTTGAGCTGGGGACAAGGGTAAGATGCCGTTTTGATGTCCCACCTGGTCGGCGGTGCTAACTTTATATACTAGTTATAGCACGCTTCTCGGCAAGGGTCTGCGTGTCGGTGTCGTGGCTCCCCTGACTGATAACGCAAAAAGAGATTACCCTACTATGCTTAACAAGACGAACCCGGCAACTGTCCTTAACGAGACGAACCCGGTAATCGCCTATAACTTTACGGCCCCTAGCGCTGACCTGACAGGGGTCGTCAATCTTCTCGAGTACTTTACTGAACCGGACCCGGACACCATTTTTGACGACCTTCCCGACGTGGCTCCAGAGGAGGGTGCTGAAGAGAAAGAAAAGCGTACGGTTGTTGACATTCCCGGCTGCACAGGCAAGATCAACACTCATTTCAAGATGACTGAGGACTATGAGTAAGCTTCTATACACGAGCCAAGTAGGTTCAAAATACCGTTACTCTAACCTTATGGACCTGTCATAGCTCCTACATGCACGCGCTAGATGTAAGCGCGTCCTTGGCCATCTCTGGTTGGGGCCAGTCGGCAGCGGTTTCGGGACACTATCTTGATCAAGCAAAGGTAAGTGTATACAGCAATTCGCTTAACCTAAACTTAGAGTAGATCTATGTCGTTTTCTAACATATTGTCGATTAGATGAGCAACGATGCTTTAACCTTTGTTGCTACTATTGAAATTGAAAAGCAGCAAGACTATGAGAACGGACGCTTTCATACCGCGAGCTATACTCCAGATCAGTTCTATAATACCCATGGAGACAGATGGGTTAAAGGTAGAGTTTTCTTTTACCTTGAGGGCTATCGCCGGTCCTTGCTTTGCTAGTGTTACATCGGGTTTTGCTAAAACGAACTAGGCTATAAACGAGGCGGCAAACTAATGGCTCGACTAATCTTCAGGGCCAAAGACAGCAGCAATACAAAGGAGGTTGAAGCCCAGTACGTCTTTTTTCAACTCTTTGCTGTTTAAATGAAACTTTGCTGTTCAAATGAATGGGGCAACTTACGTTTGTTTATAGTGCGCAAGCTGCCCTGCGATTCTGGGGCGTCACCGGCGACATCAGCGCTTCAGTCAAGGATAGCATGGAGCAAGTGGACAAGCACGCCGACGTCGATATCACCCTCTTTCAGGAAGGCAATCTGGGAACATTTATGACCAGCACCGACGGCGCCGCGTCTGAAAAATCCAGCCTTGGGTCCGCGTCTGGATCGTTTAGGCAAGTCAAGGAGTGGGCCGATAAGTTTATGCAGCAGGCTTGTGATCACAACTTTGCCTACCGGTACGTCTGATAGGAACTGAATGAGGCAGATGCATTCCGTATGCGCAAAAAAACTGACCCTTAACAGACCTGTGTTGGAGGAATACAACACTCTCCCTGGTTTCCCAGCAAACCAGCGCGTTCACGACTATAGTATTGTACGCATTATGGTACGTTTAAGACGGGATGAGAAAAAGGTGCCATGACTTGAAAACTGACTAGCCCGCTTAACTTAGTCTAATCGTATCTTGCGGGAATTGGTCAAATTGTCGGAGCTCGTCACCACTATCACTCGTCAACTTGAAGATAGAGAAGGCTGTAAGTTAAGAAATGGGGATTTCTTCTCGTCTTTTGAGATAAAACATGTCTAATAATCCATCACAGGGGATGCGCAAATAGATGATATGCAGTTCGAATTTTTGGATACTGTTGTGACTGGGAGCAAGGAATGGGTACGTTCTATTTCACCTCGATCTAGTCCTACCGCCACAATTTTGGCATCGAGTCATGTTTAAAAGATTCATCCGACGGTATACTAACTTTAGGTTTTCAGGTCGCGGAAGCTGCAGAAAATCCAAGAAACGCGAGAATGACAGGACAATCCTTGATGTCGAGATTTCGTCAGTTCAACATGATTTACACGAAATATCTCAGCCCAGATTTCAGGATGCGTTTTTATAAGCCTGAGTTCTTTTTTATTCACGATTACGCTAAAAAATTTCGGTATGGATCCTTTGATATAGAGTTTATTGAGGATGAAGAGCCTATTGAGGATGAAGAGCCTATTGAGGATGAATAGGCCTATGCTGGTTTGCTTGATTAATGGTGCCTAGCCGTTGGCTTTATAGCACCTTTCTATCTTGGGTTCTTTAAGTAGTGATGAAGAGAATATCTAGATAGCCAAATCAAAAATCCATCTATGCGTCTACTTTCTTTAATAAATAACCTGATTTTAGATGTAATAGGTAAGTATAACTAGTTGATCATTTTTCGCGAATTCCACCCTTGGGCCTTGACGATGACGACTGCAATCCTGCCATGGCCTGGTCCCGAGCACGTGAAACCCGTGTGGAAGCGACAGTTCAGTACGTAAGTGGCCAATGACCAATACTGTACTTGCTAAGTGAAGATGGAAGATTCTATACCACCAATGCATCAGTCCGACCGATGAAATGTCTATTTGGCTGCACTTGTCCATCTGGCTGATCATGGTCTGGGCGATCCCGACGCACATGAAAGCACAGTCTCTGGCAAAGTTGTCGCCGAGGCTGCTTTCTGATGTTGACTTTGGTACCGGCTGAGTTTGGCAGTACTTTATCAGCATTGGCCTAAACAAAATAATCCGGCTGTGTAAAAAGTCTGAACAGTGTTAGCAAGAGAATGGGAGCACTAATGATGTGCATACCGAAACCGTAGATACACAGCCTTTCCATGCATATAAACATCGCCCTCAGCCGCTAAACTCTCGCATTTGAGGGACGGTGGAAGGGAGTGTTCCCATCTGGTCAGGCAGGTGTCAAGCCGGGACATATGTTTTATTTGGTCGTGGCTTTCATAAAGCAGTGGTAATCCGAGATCCTCAGCAACTTCATTGTGCTGGGATGGAGCTTGAGAAAGGACAATGTGGTTACAAGTCTCATGGAGCTCCAGGGTCTTGGCCAAGTAAATACATGTCGCAGGATTCAAGGTAGTAGGAGGAACGGTAAGAGCCCACGCACGCTGAAAATTATCTGTTACTCATGCATTCCCTTTCCTCTGCCGGCTCATCTTGTTGCAGCTGAGTGGTCAGCGCAAAGATTGTATTGAGAATGCTGCTGATGACAGGCTCGTGCTCGTCCGCGGTATTCTCCGTCGGGGTGTCTTCAAGGAGAGCGCGATACTAGTGAGTAAAGCGCTCGCTATCGAGAATCGGCTCGATGGGGTGGATGTGGTGCCAGTATATGCTCAGCAGGTAAGTCAAGGATAGCACAACTGTATCGATAGTTGTTGAGGAGCACAAATGGACTCGAGCTGTTATTACAACAGAAGGATGGAAGAGTGAACTTTGAGCTGCGGCCTAATTTCCAAGTTGATGCCTTCGATCCGGCTGCGCCCCGCTATTTCTCCATACAGCCCAACCAACCCTTGAAATAAAGTTGGCGTGGTACCTAGAACGGCTTCGTGCAGCCAATTAGCTATGCAGGAACTAGAGGATCATGGAGTAAGATCGCTACGTGCAGGTACTTATCTTACAAGTAAACCGTGTATAAAAAAAAGCTATCTCAGAGTCGCCTAGTACTACCCGTACCCCCCTAGCCATAACAACAATACTTAAGATAAGAAGGTAAATTGCGCACTAAATTCATGATTCTATCGAGCCTCTAGAACCTGCGACCTATATGTCTAACCCGTGAGCTTTTTCACACGATACACCGCCGGCTACGGAAAAGCAAAGACCCGCCAGTACGGAAGACCCGGTCCAGTGACGTCGACGGAGACGAAGTGGGGGCCAAGTCTCGCGCCAACATTATTCCCAGGGTTGGATCGTATTTGCCCGAGCTTTCGCGACGGCTTCCGATTGGTTGCGAGCAAAGTAAATCTGCTTCACTGTTTTGTTTCTTATCAATGATTCGTAGCAAGTATATATAATGGGTAGTCAGTCACTTGGTCAGACGCTCGCTGCCTTTTGTCCGTCTTTTGACTTCTGGGCCGAATCGAAGAAGCTTCCACGCGGACAATGATGGCAGGCTCTGAGCTTCCGCAAGAAACTAGTAGGGTTGAGGCCTCTATTGCCGGCCCTATTGCCGGCCCCATTCTCGTCGAATTCCAGCCTGGCGACCCAGACAACCCACTCAACTTGTCGGCAGTAAAGAAGTGGCTCATTACTACTCTTGTCACCACGTCCGTCTTCGCAGTCACCCTCACGTCGGTTGCTTACTCGGCCTCCTCGGAGCAAATCCTAGGCGAGTTTCACGCCAGCAAAGGAATATTCGCCCTCGGCATCGTCCCTCTTCGTCCTCGGATTTGCCGTCGGGCCGCCAGTCTGGGCACCTATTTCCGAGCTATACGGTCGCAGGATACTTTTTGTTGCCAGCCATGCGCTCGTTGTGGCTTTTGTGGCTGCGACGGCCGGGTGCAGCAACATGCCGTCTCTCCTGGTGTTTCGATTGCTGGCCGGCATATTCGGTGCGAGCCCGCTGACAAACTCCGGAAGCGTCATTGCAGATTTATTCCCCCATTCCGAGCGCGGTCTGGCCATGGCAGTCTTTGCTGCAGCACCCTTCATGGGGCCGATGCTAGGCCCGGTCATGGGTGGCTTTGTCACAATCTCGATTGGCTGGCGATGGCTTCAGGGCATCTGCTGCATCTTTATCGCCATGGCTAAGGCGCAGGCTGAGACCGAGGTTGAGATCTCACCCAACGATGAACCCAAATAGTGTTGCAAGCCACGGTGCGTAATTGCTTTTATCCACGCAGTTATCAAGTCAACGCGATACATTCTATAAATTGGCTAATTATAAATCCAAGTACTTTGATACTAAAGAGTAACTTTACAAAAAGTAGGTATCAACAGTATACAATCCCAAGGCAGGGTATACGGCGTACTATTTGGACTACTTTTTTTTAATTTACTTTAGCATTTAGTACTTGTATAAAGTAAATTTGCGAATATGGGAGCAGAGATCCAAGAGCTGGATGTCGGTTTGCAGAGTGTTTTAGACCAGGGTCTGATTCAGAGGCAGTATCATGACCAGAAAATAGCGCTGATCTGTAGAAGCAAGTCGTGTAACAATGGCAGGCCTACAGGCTAAGCGTCTCAGTGATTGAATGACTTTTCTGAGGTTCAATATGAGTCATGGTCAATCATTTACTGCAATTTCTATTTTGCTCTTATTCTTTTTTCCCTTATGCATATGGAAACACTTTTGTTGAAGAACAGCCTTCTCATTTGTCAACGTTTTAGTTTGTGAGCTACGACTATTCGACCCCTCTTCTTCAGCGCTCGTGTTCACTTAAAGGAAACGGCGTAGAGTAACACTTACCCGCAAGGCGGTGCCGTCTTTGTTTCCTTTCATTCATCAGGATCGCTTTGCGGCGTCAATAGACAGACGGCAACGGAGACTGACAGCCATGCTCAGCTGCCTCTGGAGCGACGTGGTGGTAGCGAACATTCTGCGAGCTTTTTAATTTTTTTTTATTTTTCCTTTTTTAAATGACATTATCAAGACGTTCAAGAGAGAAGAGAAGAGGTAACATCTAGATGAGAAGGTTCTGCGCAACTTCAAATTGATCAGAAGTGGATGGATCTATGTTGGTGGGATAACGGCGGTTACAGAAGCGAATGGAATAAGCGTCACAAAGGTAGCTGGTATGGTGATGCTCTCAACTAACCAACTAGTTTCAGAATTTATCAATTGTTCGTGTAGTGCGGGATGTACGAGTCTTGTACCTGTGCAAGTGTAGCCGTGAGACAGGTTGTCGGCCTCGGCTGTCTGACGCGCACACACACACGCACAGTTGGCAAGAGCTGCTGCAGACAATTCTTATCATTGATTGCCCCAGAACATGGGTTCAAATCCGGCCGAGCTACTGAGACTTGCCGATGACCAAAGCCGGGCATACACGCGAATATCCCAGTGATTGCGCCATTGCCCCGCAGCCCCGGCATCATGGTCGGAGCGCCGAGAACTAGCTTGGGGAAAAACGAGTACTTTACTCATTTTGGTTTTTTATGTTTTTTTCTTTATAAAGCGTCTCGCTGCCGTCCAATACTTGTTTTGGCGGAGCTTCGGTCCGGCCCTCTTCATTAACCGCCTTTCGCACCGACAAGCAAACAATTTGCCTTCCCCCGCCCGCCGCCATCAAAGCCAGCCCAAATTACAGACCCCGACTGCAATATTCGGGTCAAAGTTCAAGGGTGAAAAGTAGCGAGGCCTCGCTCTCGGGAGGGGGAGTGAATAGCAAACAGAAAAGTGAGACCTTTTTCTTTTGAGGGTGCGGCCGTCGCGTAGCATCACACGGAAGAAGAGGCGAGGGGGGGGAATGGCGAATGGCGAACTTGTACTTTACTGCGGCGACAAACAACCCTTCCTCCCACCAAAGCCCTCCCACCAAGCCGTGAAAGAGGATCCAAAAAAAAAACAAGAACAAAGAGCTCGAGATATTGAGGTTCGATTTAATTTGCTTCCCGTGTAATCCCAAAGCTGGGGTCCAAGCTTTTGACAGAACACACACGCACCTTCTCTCCTGCCGCGCGCCTTATATCGAGACCAATGGGCTTCCTTTGAAAGCAAAAGACACATTTCGACTGTAGGGCGACGCCATACATCTGATCTTTCTTTTTTTCTTTTTCCATCTTCTTTCCTTGACCCAGATACACGAGTGAACAGACACCAAGACGATCATGCCGCGATCGATCGACGCGCCCACGCCTATCGCGGCGAGCGATACGGACACGGACAAGCACTCAAATGCTTGGTACGATCATGACGAGACTGAGACCGTCTCGCACACATGCGTATCCTCTGGAAGCGATGGTAGCCACGATAAGCTCGGAAAGGCGCCCTTGTCGCGTGGAAGAGCCATCGCGCTCGTCATTACCCTGACGGGAGCGGCCTTTATTAATGTAAGAAGAGCTTCCATGATTGCCCCTCGTCTCGAAAACCGCCTGATCAAAAAAAAAAAAAAATGCGAAACAAGCTCGCTTCTTTTCTTGCTTGCTCACGCATCGCTCTACTTACCTTGAGGGAAAAAAAAAACCTGTCTGACGTGATGCATCATCTATAGACCCTCTCGGCACAGGCCGTCGTCATTATCCTGCCAGCCATGGGCAAGACGCTCAACATCCCCGACAGCCGACTGCAGTGGATCGTATCTGCTTATTCGCTGACCTTTGGCTGCTTCCTCCTGCTCTGGGGCCGCATCGCTGATATTTTCGGCAAGCGCTTCATCTTCATCGCCGGGTCCATCTGGGTCACTCTCGCGACGGCACTGAATCCGCTCATGCCCAACGAGATTGCGTTTGACTTTTTTCGCGGGCTACATGGACTGGTGAGAGGTTCAATCAAGGCGATTGATGCTGATTCAGAGTGACTTGACTGACTCTGGTAGGGCGCTGCGGCCAATGTACCTACTGCCATTGGTATCCTCGGTGTTACTTTTCCACCTGGCAAGGCAAAGAACTATGCCTTTGCGGCATATGGTACGTCATTTCTCTTGCTATTGTACCTCGTCAACATTGTAACTCACATGTACCCCTTAGGAGCCGGTGCGCCACTGGGAAGCATCTTTGGCAGCATCATATCCGGCATCATTGCACAGTACAGCAGCTGGAAATGGGTGTTTGGCTTCATGGCCATCATGGCCGCCGCCATCTCCATCGCTGGCTTTGCGCTCATTCCCAACTCGGACGACTCGCCAACGCTTGCTGCCGCGCTCCAAGGCGGCAGTGTCGGGGCCCGGCTCAAGCTCGTCGACTGGACTGGCGGCGCCCTCATCACTGTCGCGCTCATTGCGCTGCTTTTTGCGCTGACTGAGGGCAACGTCGTCGGATGGCAGACGGCATGGGTCTCAAACCTCATTCTTGTCTCGCTGTTGCTGATTGTCGCATTCTATTTCTGGCAGCGCCGCCTCGAGAAGAAACCCGACGGGCGCCCTCCGCTGATCAAGGTCTCAGTGTTCAAGAATCGACAATTCACGGCGGTCATGTTCATTATGGGCCTCTTTTTCGCCTCTTTCAACAATTTCCTGGTCTTTGCCACTTACTACTATCAGGACTATCTCGGATACAACCCGATTCAGACCATGCTGCGGTTTCTGCCGACTGGTGTCGGTGGCATCTTTGTTTCCTTTGCCGTTGCGTTTTTGCTCAGCCGCGTACCGACTGCCTTCATGCTCATCTGCGGGACCTTTTCCGTATCCATTGCTAGCTTGCTCTTTGCCGTCCCCATTCCCATCACCACCTCGTACTTTGCATGGGGCATGTGGGCGATGCTGCTGTCTGTGGTCGGAGCAGACATTACGTGGCCCTGCCTCACTTTTTTCACGTCGCAGGCCCTGCCGGCTGAAGATCAAGCAATCGGCGGCGCCCTCATCAACGCTGTTGGCCAGATGGGTCGTGCTATCGGCCTAGCGATTGCCACGGCCATCCAGACGGCCGTGTTGGCGCAAGAGCGTGGCGTGTCGGTGGAAAATGTCGGCGCGGTCCAGGAGCTGGACTATGCATCGCTGCTGAGTATTAGAATTGCGAGCTGGTTTAACTTTGCCATAGGAGTTATGGCAATGGTCATTGTTTGCATTGCGTTTCGCAAGATGGAAGTAATTGGCAGGATTGCGCCGGAGACTGATGCTGAGGGCATCAAGGAGGAGCATGAATTGCGGAGCAGAGCGTGATTGGGGGAAGGAGTAACTTGTCGCTTACTTTTTGTGTAATAATAACCTGTTTAGGGAAGGCGGTGTAGGAAGGGTGTTGGGAAGGTAAAAGTCGGTAATATTACATTGTTAATGGAACAAAGATGAATTGCGCCCGGATCAGACCACTCTGTAGATACCGCCCTGCAGCCTGTGATGTTATGCATCGCTAGTGATCTATTTTAGATGATTTCGACTGATTTTGCTGAATTGTTGATACTTGTGTTTTCATTGCCGTTCGCTGCCACAAGGTACTCTAGTTGGTCGTCTACCCACTGGAGGACCTGTGGCACTTCGAAGATCGCCGGCATCTTCGCTCTCCATTTTGACCTTGTATCTGACACACTGCTACATATTTTTACGAGAGTATTATAAAAGAAAATTCTGGGTGATGTAGTATCGTAATTGCGACTTTTGTAACACAAAGATGCAGGCTGTAAAGGCCCTTTGGGCGGTGTCAGATTTACAACAGACAATACAACATATAATACAAGCCCACGATAATATTTCGCATATGGATCGTCAATAGTCCAATGACAAAGTTTTATGAGCAACTATAGCCAATAGCAAATTGCAACAGATTTGTCGCAGGTTTAAGTCATTTGGGGTCTCGGTAGAACAAGCTCGTAAAATTTGGCTCCCATTGCCCCTGCTGAATGACAATGTGAAATGATGAAGCAAAGGCTTTTTTTTGCAAGCAAAGTCAAAAGAAAGCGAAAGGCCTGAAATGCGCTCGGATGTAGCAAATAAAGAGTTGAAAAAGCGAAGAGATCGAGCTCTTCTGATGCTCTGAGCGGACTGAGGACGTCAATCTTCTGCTGTTTCGTGATACAAATCTGCCTCTGAGTTCAACGAATAACCGTCTGGGTCTTTGTCCTCAAATGTGCTGGTTTGATTGAAGTAAAAAGTCTGAAAACTCTTCATCTTCTTGATCATCCCAAGGGATGCCTCGGGATATTCTTCAATAGCGGTATGGAACCTTTTGCAAGCCAAGAGTCCGCGAAGGTTAAGGGCGCAATACTCAAAGACTAGCTCTTTCGAGCCTGCAGCAGCTGGTTCGTCTTTGCAAAGTTGCAGTAAATCACACACTTCTTCTCTGCCCGGAGCTAGAATCATGAGTTTGTGAATCTTGGCCCCGCAAAATATCATGAGTGTCTCAATGTGGTAGTAGTGGGCAAAGGTGTACACTCTTGCGACACTCAAGAAAGCTTTGGACATGGACCGAGTTTCCAGAACAGAGTTTATATATACTTCATAGACTGTTGGCAGTTCGTGGAAGATATATCTCTGTCGAGTTTGAAATCGCACCCAGGCCGTTTGGGTAATAGGGTCGTCGTTGATTTCTCCCAAATAATGCGAAGCATTGGTTCTGTGAGCCGGGTGTGTATCACAATCCTCGAAACATGGAGACAAAAAATCCCCAGTGTAGAGATACTCGGAGAATCTCTCAAAAGTTGCAACATCAACATGCGGCCATTTGACGGTTCCTTCCAGCGACTCTTTCATGCCATTGGTGACCAAAGCGCGAAGAGGGTTTGATTGCTTTGCGAGGAGTGCAGAATGCACCTAGAATTCTTTCTCCTCGGGGCCAACAATTATTTTAAACTCTTTTGAATTGAGCCAATCGGGCTTACTAGAGGGGGTAGGTCAGCTAGCAGTTCCCAAGATTTCCAGAAGCAGAGAAAAACAGAGTGGACCTACTACCGCTTTTCAAGATCCCCCATGTTGGCTTTGCGTCCGCACGTCCAAGTTTGCAAGAAGAAAGAAGCTTGTTTGGTTTGAATTGACTTAGTTTTGGTCAAGAAGGTGATGCTGATTTATAGGGCGTTGACTTATATGGTGGTTGCTGTAAATGTAGAGCAACGTATCTACGGCTCCCTAAGCCAAGTCCGTTTGCAGAAAGTACTCCGTTTGCGAGAGTGCGGTCGAGCTGCAGCTGCTGGGCCGTTTAGCTCTTATTTTTTTCAGCGAGCTTTGTCACGAGTTTTACACTTGCAAACGCTCCCTTTTCGCCTCATCCACACGATGCTTGATCAAACATCAACACTCAGGCACAATAGCAGAACAATGGAGCCAGTACAGCCCGAATAGCCCTGATCAGAGAATATAGACATGTATGCATCCTTGAGATTAAATGGGCTTCCCTAATTTGAACCAAGAACTCGAGAACGTGCGAAAAATTTGTGATATAGCTAGTTGACTAAGATTTGAGCATGGCCGTGGACTTGATACCCTCTGACGGTCCCTATTCTACTTCCAAAACACAAAGCGATTCTGCAATCATCTCATTATAGAGCAAACTTTGTTGGTAGACCGTGTCTTGCATGTAGTCCTTGGCCCAGCCCCCAATCGAGCACGCTTAGAAATCCCAGCGGCGGGCATCATCGCCGTCATCGCGGTAGACAATCTTGACATCCGAGTCCCACGCACCAATGACTAGGTCGTGATTGTCGGCAAGGCAAATGTAGCCATCGTGGTACTCGAATCGCTGACCCTCGCCACCGTTGGCGTCCTCCTGCGTGGGGGTGGACTCGGGGGTGAGGTCGTTGAAGGTGAGGGCGTAGCCCGAGCACTTGTTGATGAGGTGGCCATTCTCGAAGCGCCAGAGCTGGTTGGAGTTGTCATCGTCGCCCTTGTAGTCGTAGACAATGACGGCACTGCCGGGATCGGTGGACATGTAGGCAGCGTCCATCACGCGGCCGCTGGCGCGGTTGCGGAGGATAAATTCGCCGTCGGGGAAACTCATTTTGTGTAGTTGAAGGAGGTTGTTTTGGTGATTTGTTGTGTGTTTTGGACAAGTTGAAAGAGTCGGATTGGTCAAAGAGAGAAGAATTTAGAGTGTAGATGGCTGAATGACAGAGGCATGTTTTGTGCGGGGAGTTGCTCGTGCTTATATACCTCATGCAGCAACCACGCCTTCCTCACTTTCCCAGTTACATCACCTACACGACTTACCGAATGCCGCAATGAGGGGCACACGCCGTTTGCTGCGTAGCATAAATGCAGCTATTTGTTGTATGACATGACGTGGTCATGTACAATTGGATGCCAAAAGGTCCCGAGTGCCGCAATAATATGCACGTTACCGCGGGCACTGCCACAGTCTTCTTGGCGCCCAGTGTATTCCCGTCTCCGCAGCGGGATGATACGCTGTCGGCAAACTAAAAAACAGGGCGAGAGATTAACTCACAAGGTAGTTACTCTGCCACGACTGAAGGAGCGTGTTTCATCTGATGAATTGGATGTCGGCTGGTTGGCTTCGATGTGAGGATGGATGTGAGGGGTGAGGAGGAGGGGCACAACGAGAGGGGCGGCGTTTAAACGTGAGCACCGGCTGACAAGCTTGATAGGTACTGACAAGACACGTACGGACATGGCACTCTCGAAACTACTTGTTTATACTCGAGATGAGATTCAAGAGCTACACCGTCTCTTTATCCGGCTTTTAGTTGGCCGTTGGCATGTCTCGGCTTTAGCTCCCGCTAGCATCCCCGGCTCAGCCATCCCGACTTAGCCTCATCTCCACCACACAGCGATCGCCACGGGAAAATGCTTTGGTTTCATTCGACCATGGAAGGGTCTTGGGGACCTCGCGATGGAAGGGGTCAGTTTTCCGATGCTCTCGAGGCGCATCATGCTGTCTCACATCGACTTGCTCTGCCCGCGTTAAAGCCTTTCTGTTACCCCTCTGTGCCACCGCACACTGACGCCCAGGTGACACAGTCCCTCTCAGTACAACTTGCACACCTTGTAACCTTGGACACTGACGACTTGGTCTGTCATTTGCGCCGGGACAATTATCAACAGTTGCACTCTGCAGCGCCAACCTGCCTGGCCAAGCCTTTGCCGCCTGACCATCGACCTCGACCCTGTGCTAATTACACAAAGTGTCGACACCGACTAATCTTGATCTTAAATGGCATGTGGCGGCGCCTTTCAACTCTCGAATTAGACACAACTCTCAAGTTCATTCCCGCACCATCACCGGAATCTACCTTGCGCAAGTGTAACCAGCTACATTAGCCGTCAACCAACCACCCAACCACTCGGTGGACAAAAAACATGGCGGTAGTCTACCTACAACCACCGCTAATCGTGGGCGAAAATCAGTGTATACCCGCCATGTTTTTTGTCCACCCCTTGCCAACCAACCAAACAGCCATTTCGACCTATTTTCCATTGATTAACAGAATTTACCTTGTCTGGCAGACATGAAAGCTAAAAGGAACCGTGCATCTCCCCAAGACTTTTAGCCGCTTTGTGAAAGTCTAGCCACTGGCCGCGTCAGCTCGCCACCTTCCGCAACCCGCCACGCAGCGTCGGGACGATCCCACATCGCCTCCCACATTCCGAATCTAGACCACCCCAAGCAGTCTCCAAATAAAACATGCATTTTAAGTTTACCCATAGTTGATTGCCGGAAGCCAGTGCAAATCAACGGTCGCCGGCACACCTTTTTGCAATTGACCAGTACTGCCATTGCTGTGTTGTAAATGAGGCTATCGAGCAGTCGGCGGCCAAGTCAAAAAATAAAAAAAGCATTCACCAGTCATCATTAGGGACCTGAGGAACGTTGCTTCGTCTCAAGCCACTGCCAAAGTCGTTGTCACGAACCTACTGCCAACTGCGCATGACTCGCAAGCGTGCCGTGGCCAACTCTAAATGCAGCCGCTGAACATGTTCCCAATCTTGGATCCCGCAGCAAGACAAAACTCCATACAAGCAAAGAATAAACCCCCGCTCGGGCTTGCCATGGGGGCGAGATGGATCACAGCTACTGCTAGATCCCCCGCTCGTGGGGCATGGCGCGTCACCCAGATGGCTGTTGCAAATTACGAAGCTTCTTCTCTTGATTGGTCGGCTTGGCCGATGCTCTGAAAGAAGTACGCGGCTGGTGTAGACGGTATAGGCCGTGCTTTTGGAGACATGGCGTACCGGCTTGCATAACGCAGCTGCTTTGCATCATGCGTCGGTGACGTGTATTAGCTTCGATTCATGCCGGAGTCGGGAGCTGACGACGCCATCAACCCAGCGATGAACTTTGAAGTAGTATTTAAGTGAGCGGGTAAGAAGCTTCCTCCGGGCTCTACACTACTCGACATCCACGGAATCCATTACCATTACTGTCAACACAATGCGTTCCACTCAAATTCTGGCACTCTTTGCGGCCGTCTCTGGCATTGCAAACGCCCACCCTGGCCATGACCTGACTGAAGAAATTGCCGAGCGCCAGCTGTTTCTCCGATCCGTTCGAAGGGCCACCCTTGCTCACTGCGCTGAGAAGCTCAAGGCTCGGGGTGTAGAGGCTGCCAACATCGCTCGCCGCTCGGCTGCCGTCGAGAAGAAGCGCACCGCCCGAGGCATCAAGCGCAGAGATGCTGAAACTGCCCTGTCCACCTCCCACAACAGTACCGACACTGGCTACACGGAGAACACGTCCGTGTCGGAGCTCTTCTCCAGCAACGGCTCCTGTCTCTTGACCCCCGAAGTGACTCAGGGCCCCTACTGTACGCCTTTTCTTCCTCCTTGATGCACTTCTTTGAGCTTCAGTCTAACCTGCTGCAGATGTTGGCGGCGAGTCTCTCCGAAAGGATGTCACAGACTCGGAACCCGGCATCGACATTACACTCGACTACCAGGTCATCGACGTCGATACCTGCGAGCCCGTGCCGGACGTCTACGTCGAGATTTGGCACTGCAACTCCACTGGTGTCTACTCTGGCGTCGTCGCCAACGGCAACGGCGACTCCTCTGACGAGTCCAACATTGACAACACGGCCCTGCGCGGCATCCAAGCCACCGACTCGGACGGCGTCGCCCAGTTCCAGTCCATTTTCCCCGGCCACTACACCGGCCGCGCCACCCACATCCACGTCATGGTGCACACCAATGCCACGCTGTACTCGAACCAGACGCTCGGCAACCAAGTCTACGCGAGCCACGTCGGCCAGACCTTTTTCGACCAGGACCTCATCGCCGCCGCCGACAAGGTCTCCCCGTACAGCGAAAACGAGCAGGAGCTGACGGAGAACTCGTCAGACAGCATCTTGTCCGAGGAGGCGGGCACCGACGGCGTCGATCCGTTTATGAACTACGTCTACCTTGGTGATGACCTGAGCGAGGGCTTGTTTGCATGGCTGGCGTTTGGCATCAACACGACGTATTCGAGCGAAGTGACGCCGGCGTCGTTCATTTATGAGTCGGGTGGTGTTAAGAACAGCAACGGTGGCATGGGCGGCGGTCCTGGAGGCGGCGGTCCTCCCGGCTCTGGTGGTGGCCCTCCTGGTGGTGGCCCGCCCGGCGGCAATGGTACAAGACCAGGAGGTAGCGGCACCGCTTCTCCCTCTGGAACCAACGCCGGCCCGTCTGGAACAGACTCTGCTCCGTCTGGAACGGCGACCGGTACGACAGGAACCCCCACCTTGAGCAGTGTTGGCTCATTTGTTACCGTATCTGCCACTGGGCTATTGGGACTCGTCTTCCTCGTTCTTGCTATGTAATACTTGGGTATTAATATGCATAGTTATGTTTCATTGACCAAGAAAATACTTTTACCAAGATATATGAGAATAGCTATGTAAAGCGTAGTGATGATAGTCTAGAGCAGCTGGCGAAATCTATTGTGTAAATTCAGACATGAATACAGCGTTGGCAGCTTTGCTCTTGTGCTGAAGAACCGTGCCATACTTGATGAAAACAAAGGGAATCACACCCATGAGCAATGCAACAAAGCCCAAAAGTGAAGGTGCCCAGTGAATTCCCAGACGGCTATACATGGGTCCCGCCGCCAAGGGCAACAAAATCGCCCCAACCGATCGTGTCATGCCCGCGGCTGCCTGCGCAGAGGCCGAGTTTTGGCGAAAGACGTCGGTCAAGTAGTTTCCCATGCTCATAAATACCAGCTGATAGCCAAGGTAGAAGAACAGGCCACTCAGCGAGGGGATGATGGGCGACAAGCTGTCAGAGACGGTCCATCCTAGCCAGAATAATGCAATGACCATGCTAGAAATGTTTTAAGAAAAAACACAAGAAAAAACACACGGTAGTTGGGGCAGGCTTACCATGGAGACGCAACACATGCAAGGGGGAGGCGACGGTTAACTTCAGGTTGTGCCCAAGACTTGCCCTTTTGGGCGGAGGCGTCATACCAGCGACTGAAAATGTAGAATACGGGTAGTGATATCAAGATGCCGACAATCACTGGTTTGTCAGCATCGTGTAACAGAGATGTAAAAGAGTATCAAGATAAACTTACTTGGGACGTATGCGAGCGAGGCATATCCGGGGGAAAGCCCGTAATGCCCTATCTATGTTACTAATACAGCAAGAATTGTCCGGTGGACCGACTTACCTTGAAATACAATTGGGTATGCTTGATACATCAAGTAGGCAATGGCGTAAATCAAGGCCAGATACAGCGACGTAAACAGCAGAATAGGCTCTGTAATCATCAACGTCATTGGCCGCAAAAAGATGCGTCGAGCGCTAAAAAGGTCAGTCTCAGTCACAACCACCGCGCCTGACTTCGCCGCGGCGTCCAGCTTTGCCCTGATGGCCTCGCGGTTCAGCACCGGCGCAAAAGTCTCCGGAATCGTCCACACCAGCGGCAAGCCCGGGGCGGCCATCAGCGCCGCCGCCCAAAACGGCCACCTCCACGAGACCTGCGAGGAAAATCCCGAGATGATGGGGGCCACGCACGGGCCGACGCTCGTAACGGACATGTACACGGCCAGCGCCGTGCCGCGCTGCGACGGGTCGTCCAGAATGTCCGAGTACAGGCCGCTGATGACGGCCGTCGGCGCGGCGGCATTGATGCCCCCCAGCAGCCGGAAAACAAGCAGCGCCGGATATGTCGGCGCCGCGGAGCACAGCAGCATAAAGACGACGTAGCCGAAAAAAGTGCCGGCGAGGACGGGCCGTCGGCCAATGTACTCGCTCAGCGGGCCAAAGAGCAGCGGGCCGACGACGTAGCCGCACATGTAGAGCGAGTTGAGGAGTGTGAGCTGCACGCGGCTCGTGACGGAGAAGCGGGCGGCGATGGCGTCGAGTGCGCCAGAGGGAATGGACGAGCCTAGGTTGCAGTTGAAGGTGCATGCGAAGCCGGCGATGATGATGTGGAGTTTTCTGAGCTGGAGATTTGATGTTTAGGATACCGGTCTGTTTAGCAGGTCTCTGAGACATCTTACCGCTGATAGCTCGGTCGGATTCTTCATCTTGATCATGCTGGTCTCGGTGACGGATGCATTTCCGCCTTCTGTCGGCATGCTTTCCGCGTTGGCCATGGTAATCGTGTTGGAAGTTGTTGGAGTTCCATTGCTACCAGATAGTCAAAGCAAAACCACTTCTTATAGATCCGCAAATTGGTCATTTATCAGCAGTCACAAATATCGAATATTATCACACCGTAAGAGTGCCTTCTTCCAATGTACATTCATGCATCGCCGTGATTGGCCAGAATCGCCGAGCAGCCGGTACCGGAACGGACCCGCAATTACCGAGATCACTCGCCGAGATCCGATTGCCCTCGTCTTCTTAACACTACAACTACTTCTTCACGTTATCAATTCTTCACCGTCTCGGCCCATGTCATCGGAAAGGCGCTCGGAGATGAACCGGAGGGAAAATGTGGCGCAGAGAAGAATCACGAGTATGAGACTTTTCCCCCTTCCGACCGCTTCCTCACCCACCTCACCCTTGCTCCGTTGCAGCACACAAACCATCTGACTTTTTTCTTCCCCCCCTCCCCCTACAGACGGTCGAGCCTGCGTCCACTGCCACTACCGCAAGGTCCGCTGCGATGTCGTCGACAAGGGCCCCCCCTGCAGTAATTGCCGTGTCCATGGGCAGCCCAATTGCCAGGTCTACCAAAAGTCCAAGACGAGATCGGCGCGTGCTCGCGGTGCCCACGTCGTCGCCATAGCGCCCAAAGACCCGGAAGCAGCAGCAGCAGCAGCAGGTACATCATCAGCACAAGACGAGGAACATGAGCCTGGCAACCTGGCCGACCTCATCTACCGGCAGGACCTGCGCGACGCCGAGCTCGGGCAGCTCGGCCGCATGTGCTTCATCGGCAGCGACGTGTCCAACTTTGGCTACCTGGTGCGGCAGGTCGCGCAGCCGCAGCGACGCGACGCCTTTCACTTTGGCAGCCGCCAGTTTGCGCGGCGCCACACGGCGCACGAGCTGCAGCGCGTGCCGCCCGAGGCCCTGACGCGGTGCGCCGCGCCGCTCGAGCGCCGCCTGCTGCGCGCCTACTTTGACCGCGTGAACCCGGGATGGCCGATTGTGGACGAGGAGCACTTTATGGCGCAGTACCGAGGCGGTGACCCGAGGAACCCGCTCATGCTGCCGCTGCTGAATGCGATGCTGCTGGTGGGCGTGCATGTGCTGCGCGCGCGGGGGGAAGAGGCAGGGGAAGGAGAAGGAGGAGGAGGAGAGAAGCTGGCGCAGCTGCAGAGGACATTTTTCCGACGCGCAAAGACGTTGATTGATTGCAGGTTTGAGCAGGATCGCACCATGTATGTGCAGGTCGCGCTGCTGATGACGTGGTACTCGGACGGGCACGAGGAGATTGTGGCGAATGCGTGGCACTGGATTGGTTTTGCGATACGCATCGCCATTGGCCACGGCATGCATCGCGACGCGACGCATTCCAAGATGCTGCCTGTGCACCGGCGGCTGTGGACGAGGCTCTGGTGGATTCTTTTCCAGTTTGACACGGCCGTGTCTGCTGCGTACGGCCGACCACAAATACTGTATGTACATACGCCTCGGACTTCCATCCAATCTGCAGCGGTATCTGTCTGTCTGACTGACCATCAATACGCAAAAAAGCAACCTCGACGAGTCCGACGTTCCCGAGCTCGAGCCCGCGCACTTTCAAGGCGTCCCCAACGCCCAAGTCGACTTTGCCATGCAGCACGCCAAGCTCTGCGCCATCTTCGCCTCGGCCATGCGATCCCGCTGGGCGCTCCGCTCCTCCACGCACGACCGCGTCGCCGCGTCGCGCCGCGCCGACGACGCCCTCGCCGCCTTTCTCGTGCAGCTGCCCCCCGCGCTCAGGCCGTCCGCCCCGACGCGGGGCCTCGCCGCGCCGTCGTGGAGCGCAACGCTGCACCTGACGTACAACAACTTTGTGCTGCTGCTGCACCGGCCGCCGCCCGTGGCCGGCACCGACGCCGTGTCGGCTGCGTGCGCGGACCCGGCTCTATGCGCCGGTGCTACGGCCTCCATGGCCGCGATCCTCGAGGCGCTGTGCTGCGACGACGGCGACGGTGCCGGCGTCGGCGGCGGCAGCGGTGGTGACGACGCGCTTTGGCTGTACGGCGTCCACGCCGCTTTTACCGCGCTCATCTACGTCTCGAATGAGCTGGCCGCACCGAACCCCATGGTCGCCGCGAGGGCGCGCGGCCTCTTTGATACCCTAATGGACGCGCTCAGACGGCTCGCGCGGTACTGGCAGTTTGCCGAAAGCTTGCTGCGGCTGTTTCGGCAGAAAGAGGCGTCACTGTTAAAAGATGGCGGGCGACGGCGACGGCGACGGTGGCAGCGGCGGGAGAACCGCGACTAAGCGCGGCGGAGCGCTTCTCGCTACGGCCGGCGCCGTTGGCACAGATGCCCTGGGAGGACGCAATGGGTGGCGGCGGGCATGCGGCGCCGCAACGGTTCGAGAACGAATATCCGGCGGCGAGTGGATTGGCGGGGGGGGCCACGCAGCAGCAGCAGCAGCAGCAGCATGGTGGGGAGTTGCACGTGGACGAGTTGATGGTGGAGGGATATCCAGACTCATTTGCGCTCGAGTTGTTTCTTGCTGGAATGGACGGGAGCACGCAGGACTGTGTGTGATGAACGTTGTATGTAGATGGTCTCGCCCGATGGTGCTTTTGTCGTAAGAAAGGGATCGTGATTGAGGGCTGAAATTCAGATCGTCGATACCCACTCTCTGCCCAGAAGAAAGTCCTGGCATTATTATGTATGACAATAACGGGCAATGTAGCATGTGCAGGAAGGCAAACGGTTATGGTCTAATTAGCAAACGAAAAAAAGCAAGAAAAAAAGATAAATGGTAAAGTACAGTGCACCAAAACAAACACTTGATAGTCGACAATCACTGCATCGGAAAGTCCTCTCCTTTCTTCAGCTTGGTGCCGGTTCATTTGCTGCAAAGAGTAAACGACAACTACTATTAGATTCACGCCAGCCAAGGAATAACAAACAAAAACCCAAACGCCCTCCCGAAAAGCAACAGACTAGGGAAGCAAAAGCCGCTCCTCTGGGATATATCTATCATCCGTGTCATACATAGTTTCCACCACTCGATTCCCCCCCTCTTTGCCCTTCTACTCTCCCTTACCGGGCATCACCTTAGCCGCCTGGACGGCGCTCATCTTGGCGATCCAGCCTGCCGCGGGTTGCACCTTGCGGACGGTGCGGAGCTCGTCTGATGAGTAGCCGGGGACGCGAATGTTGTAGGTGCGCTCGAGGACGAGCTGAATGTCGCGAATCTCGAGGACCTTGGAGCCGCGCTCCTTGGAGTTGCGGCAGGCGGCGTGCAGGACGTTGTCGACGAAGCTATCCGCCATGTTCAATACGCTCTGTTTGTTCTTTGTTAGTGTCCATGTTCCATGTCCGTTGTAAAAAAAATTTTGCGGTCGTACCTCTTCCACCTCGGGTGTCAGGAGATTGCCGTCCGAGGCGCCCTCGGACGGCGCGCCGCAGACCTGGCGCACTAGCTCGTCGAGCTTCTTCTTGCTGAGAACGTGGTCGCCCTCGGCGTCGTGGCTATATGCAGGGACCTTGGCGACCGCCGGCTGATTCATAACGCCGCCAAGCGTGCCGCCGCCCTGTGAGAGCGTGGGTCTACCCGCGGCGACGCCGCCGCCCAGCGTCACCCCCTGGGGGATCGCCGTGGCGCGCTCGGGCAGTTGCTTTTGGATTGGCATCTTGACCTGTTGAGCAGGGGGCGCTTGCTGCTGCGACGGGTGTGCGTGCGGATGACCCTGTTGCTGCTGTTGCTGCTGCTGCTGAATGGCCGTATTGTTTGCGGCGCCGGGTGTGCCGCCCGTAGGTGTACCCGCTGCTTGTTGCTGTTGGTGTTGCTGGGCGACCTGCTGCTGCTGCTGCTGCTGCTGCTGCTGCTGCTGCGGTTGTTGCTGCTGAGCCATGTGCTGCTGCTGTTGCTGTTGCTGTTGCTGTTGCTGCTGCTGGTTTGCGAGGGTGGCGTTTGCCGGCTGAGCGGCTGCGCGTTGGTTTGCAAGTGACATGGCGGCAGAGTGACTCAAAGCTCTAGTTTGCCCTCCAGGTACTGCCTGCGTGTTGGCGCTCTGCGGTGTGGCTACCCGTGCGGCACCCTGAGCTGGAGTTTGTGCCTGCGCGTTGGCGAGGGCTGTGTTGACGGGAGCCGGTGGCTCTTGTTTAACCGCTGCACCACCCCGCGCTGCCGCATTCTGGGCCATGCGCGCCTGCTGCTGCTGCGGCGTCGGGGTGTTTGTCGCCGATGTCTGCTGCTGGCCGGCATTTTGCTGTTGATTTTTGGCGGCTTCGACGGCGGCATTGACTGATGCCGTGACGTTTTGATTCTGTTGCTCTGCCGGTGTTGCTGCGCCGTTTGCCTTATTCTGCGTAGCACCTGCACTTGCACCTTGGCTGAGGCCTTGGACGGTTTCCTGCTGCTTCCTCACCGTCTCGATCCACTTTTGCCCGTTGCTGTGGAGTTCGAGTTGCTTCTCTCGATGCTCGCGGTACTGGCGGAGCTCTTCGTCTTTCAAAGGGTTGCCGGCTTGGGTGCGCTCTTGAAAGACCTTGTCCATGCTGGCAACCTTGTTCTTGGCAGATTCCATGGTCATGAGAGCACGTCCATAGCGCACTTTCAAATCTTCCACCCATTTCGCGGCGTCGGCGGCAGACTTTTCAGAGAGATGATGGGGCGCTTTGAACGTCATCTTGTTGACAAGATTCATCAGGCGCTCTGGGACCTTGGGCTGCGTAATGGCTGCGGTGACTGAGGGTTTCTCGGTCGTCGAACTCTGGACTGGTGCGACAGCTCCTCCATTAGCATTACCAGCCGGCTTGGCGGCAGCAGCAGCCGGCTGCTGGGCCGACTTTTGTTGCGCCGCGGCTGTCTGCTGCTGGGTCGTCTGTCCTTGGGGGCGCTGGGCTCCGACCTGCTGACCTTGCTGCTGACCTTGCTGTTGACCTTGCTGCTGGCCTTGTTGCTGCTGCGCCTGCGCTCGGCGACTTTGGATCTTGTTGATGAGCATGCGCGAAAACTCGATAATTTTGTTACGCGCTGCGAGGTGATCCTGGCTGTTGGGCGGGGAGCTGTTCATGCGAGTCCAGAGGCCCGTGACGCCATGCTCGTATTTGACCTTTTCCTCTTCACTGAGAAAGGGCAGACTTCGAATTTGAGCCGGCTGGTACATGGGCGGAGGGCGCGACTGAGACTGGCCGGCCTGGCCAGCCTGGCCCTGCTGCGGCTGCCCCCCAGCGGTGTTCATATCGTCGGCAAACGTGTTCGATCGAGAAGTAAGGATAAGTCGCGTAGAATCGAGGTAGATTACAATGGGATTTCCAACAAGATAAGTTTAACAAATGATGGTACAGGACATCTGACGTGTATGTAGGATGGCGTCGATGATGTCGCGTTGGGAAGACGTAGAGTCGCACACGTAGTTCTGAGGGTCGAAGGCGATTAAAGACGGCCCACTCAACCGAGGGGACGAATATTTTTTGCGGCCGTTTTGGCTGCTGAATCAGCGGGGGAGGCGGGTACAGTCGCAGCATAGTAGCCAGCGGTGTAGCCGACTTGTTAGCAGTTACCGCAACCACTTAGCAGAACCCTAACAGCGCTACTCGAACGCTGTCTGGCACCCGCATTTGTAGCTGCAACTCCACTAATCCCACCGAGTTGCGAGCTACCCCGACTTCTCCAGAAGTGGTAATCAGACCTCGTAGATGCAGGAGTATTTCATGATTTCGAAATTTAGCATCATCGCGGAAAAGGAGGAGCGCATGCACTATAGCATACAGATCTTATAATACAAAAGCTTGTGCAATGCCGCATTATCTTGTTTCGTTTTCTGTAGCATTGTACCTCTGCCGCCTGCTGCGGGGACACTACGTGGTGGCAGGCTGTCATGGAGCGAAGGGGGCTTGATAGCGTCCAGCGGATCATGCACCTGTACCATCACTGCAATATTGAATCACCAGACAGAAGACAGGCACAAGGTTGACGTACAGGGTCGATGCTTCTCGAGGCCACCAGACACCCGCGGCCAGTGATTCGCTCGCGGCTCGCTCATGGGGTGGCATCCGGAAGACCCCGCTGGCCAAAGCACTGCGACGAGCACTTGCATATTACATGACGCCAGCCTGCCGGGCAGTGAAGGAGGTCCTGCAACGGAGCCAGACTGTATACGATTGGATGACGGTTTTTGCAAGAGTTGCTGCCGCTACTGATTTGCGGAGTATCGTATGTCTTTGTATAAATGCCGCGGCACTTGGAAGAATGTTGGGATCTTGCGCGGTGCTTCCGCGGCTGAGTGTAGATCTGCTCGAAATGGCCTTTGAAAACACGTCATGCTTTTGATTGGCTGCTGGGGTTAAATGGACGGAGAGCTGTCCCGAGGTGCTATCAAGGCTCACGGCCAATGCGACGTCAGAGGGCTGTATCTGCATGTGAACTGTGCATGGACATGGCGTAGAGGGCTGAGCCTGCTGGGGTCGTTGGCACTATGTGCACATGGAACATTGAAATTTGCATCAATTGAGGTTTCACACACAATTGGGGGCTGGTGAAGATTGTTTGTGTATTGCAGGAGAGTCTGCAGTCTCTGCACGTGTAGAACTTTGCGTCATTGTCAGATTTGAAAACTCGTAATGCTCATCTTCAGCCGCTTCAAACATGAAACACGGACCCAAGTAAGGGACGAAAAGGAAAGCTCCGATTGCAGAAGTATACACTACTAGTTAGCGTCATTAGAGTTTCCATATATAGTTGCTGCGGGCTTGCTCCGCGTTGGCAGGCGATATCAGCCAAGAGCATTACACGGAGCATATCGCATATTACCAATTTCGAACAACGGCCATTTTCATTGTTTCGCAACCCGTGTGTATCCAGCCTTTCAGAGTAATAGCATGAAGCAAGAAACTGGGACTCGCCCAGAGCCGGCAGTCTCGGGGAATCCATACACGGCCATGTCGACCCCTCTTCGTCGAGGTGCATTAGGCTCGTGCTAAATCCCTGTCATGGCCGTTCAGCGGATGGATGGCTCGTCACTCGAGAGGCTTTTACTGGTAGGGTGTTAATATGGGCAGCCAGAAAAAATTTCCCGGCTGTTCTAGAAGTTACGCAAGTGTGGATTGTTGTGCGCAGCTGGAGGGGCCTGGTCTGAAGAATGAGTCTTTTGGGCGTCAATTGTCAAGAAAAAAAGGGGAGACTTTTGAGTCTGCGACACATGTGCGGGAAGCATTGATGCCCAACGGGAGAGCAGATGATGCACAGCATAGACGCCGCATGGGGGCCCCGGCGGGCGCAGGTACGGACAAGCAGTTTGTGCCAGTACGTATTCATGGGCCAGTCAGCGAGAGAGACGAGGTTTATCTTGTTGATTTGAGGGCTAGCGACATAGGTAGGTGAGTGCGCAGACCGACCTATAGGCGGAAGAAGAAGGCGGAAGCTTTTGTATAAGATGCCGCGGAGCTGCCGGCGCGACATGGAGCAGGTTGTTTCATTGTTGCACAAACTTCGTTTTCGAAAGACGGCGACATTATTTTTCCTTCTTTTCGTTTTCCTTTGACGTTTGTTTATTTCCTCTTTTTTTCACTGAGCGAAACATTACAGCAGCTACCTGTCCCAATTGTATCTGGCAAGGCCATACGAAGTAGCATCCATCCAGGTCCAGACCGCCAGATCCAGCACCACGAGAGAATCTGAAACGGCGGAGAAAGAAATAGAAAGAGGAACAAGAAATGAGCTTCCTGGACTGTATGCGCATTGACGGCTGAACAATTCATCTTGACATTGGATTTTGTCACCGAGTCACGCCCTTTGTCGTCGGCTTCTACCGAAATAGGAATACCTTACCAAGAACTGGTGAGATACAGCGCATTGTGACCTACCTAAGGTATTATAAGGTACAGCGCAAATTGGTCGTGTTATAGTGGCACAGTCCCTAGATGACCCCTGGGTGCGCTCCGCTAGCAGCCGCTAGCTTGCATGCAAAGCCCTATAACGCCCTTCATATGAGACGCTTCTGATGAGCTGGACTGAGCTGAAATGATTTTTTAGGTAATTTGCTGAATTTCTGAATTTCTGACTTTCTTAACATCTGGTGTTTCGCTTGCCGCTTGCCTGTGCTGCTTGCTGCTTGCTGCTTGCTGCTTGCTTGCTGACTGCTTGCCAGTCTGCCTCATCAACCGCCCTGGTCCTTTTTTTCTCTCTCCCTCTCTCAGCTCTTCTCCCTGCCCTGGCCTCTCGCTTCCTTTTTTTTCCCCTTGCCGACATATGACTTTGGGTAGTTCCGTACTCGCCGGCTTGCCCTCTTTGCCTTCTCATCAAGCCTCGTCCACCCTCGTCGTCGCCCTCTCTCCCTCATCAATACCCACCTATCTATGGGCGACTCAGGCAACGTTTGCTTTTTGACCACGACCACTCACCAATTATATCCCGCTTCGGCTCTAGTGGCTCGTCAATCCGGGTGCCCTGTTGCTCCTCGCTCAGCCCTCCCCAAGGCGCACAGCTCGCCGTTCGAGGCCGTCTCGCCCGCCACGTTCAACAACATCGCCATTCCAAGACGGCACTAGATCGTCACGTCAGTACTTGTTCGGATACTGCCTTTTTCTCTTTCCAGTCGAGGCTCAGCAGCAGGCTGATTCAAATCCAAGAGGGAGCCGATTACTCCAGTGTCATCAGACATCTCTCGTGCCCAGCAAACGCACTCTTGCACACAGGCACGCACACACACACACACAGATAATTATACGCAACGCAGCCCTTGAACAGAAAGCAGCTCTCGTTCTCGCTGCTCTCTCCGAACCGCCCCCTCCATCTCCCCCCATTATCATGACCACCATCGCAAACCGCACTCTGCCTTCTTCTCCGCTCTGGCGGTTCATACTCGGGACTTGGACTCCCTGACTCGACCGCAACTTGCCCTGCCCTGCCTGCGCTCCCGCGCCGCTATCTGAGTATAGCGCTCTCCCGCTGCCCCTCTCTGGCGCATGCCCATGCATTGGACCATAGAACACCAAAGGCCAATCACCAATTACCTTTAACCAGGCACTGCGACCTGCAAGACAATACGTTTCTTTTTAACCCGGACTGTCCTGCAGTCGCCAGCATACAACTACCCGTTCCCTGCCTGCAGCGGCCGCTTTTCGTCCCATAGAATTGCTGCGGCCCTCTTGCGTGTGCTTGCCGCAACTGTGACTCTTCCTACCTACTTGGCACCGCCTACCACCGGTCGAGAGCGAGTACACACAGGATCAATTGACGACAGAACAGCACATCATCACACGTTTTTACATCTCCTCCACGTTCGCTTTGACACCGCAACACTCATCCCCCCTTTGAAACAAATTCGCGGATTTTTATACAATTCCTGCTGCCAGCATAAACCCTACCGCTCAGCACCCTCGCCATGCCCGCTCCCAAAGGTGGTAGACGGCAGCCTGCGATGCCTAACCTCAACTTGAGTCGCCAGCAACTTCAGCAGACCAAGTCCCACGCTGACCCAACCTCTCCTCCACACACACCGACAGCATCACCCCAGAAAACTCGCAAGAGCCAGCCTGTTTTTGACCAATCTTCTCGCAGCGCTCCAATGGACCCTCACATTCGACCCGTCGGTCACGACCACCAGTTTAGCTACCAGCCGACTGTCAGGCCAGAGCAGCTCAGCCCTCGCTCTTCCTCGTCTGAAGTTCCAGATGATTTCGATGATGACGAGTACTCGTCTGGAGATGAGGATGGAGAAGAAGAAGAAGAAGAAGAAGAAGAAGACGACGACGAAGAAGACGGGCTCGACTATTCACGTGGACCCATCAAGGCGCCCTCGCCTCTAGCTGCATCTGATACCCAATCATCGTCCGAAGAAGAGCCTGGCTCGGAGGAAGACATTGAAGAAGACGACGAGGAGGTAGAAGACTCTGAACGGGATAATTCAAGTGGGAAACGGCCAATTCCTTCCGTCGGAAGAGTAGTACACATGGAGGAGGTTAACGAGGATGATGATGGTGATGATGATGATGATGATGATGATGATGATGATGAATATGATGATGATGAATATGATGAAGAAGAAGAAGACGAAGACGACGATGACGAAGAAGAGGAGGAGGAAGAGGAAGATGTTGACAATGAGAACGAAGAGGAGGGGGGAGACGACAGCGACAACGATGACGACGGCATGTCACGACCAACGATGGAATCGCCGGTTTATACCACCTTCACTACCGCAACAACCACCATCTGCGACTTTGTCCTCGAGGAGATAGATCCCATGGATAGCGACAATGGCCTATCTGTCCTGGACCCATATGAAATCGAATCCAATCGCAGCCGATCGAGCTCCAAGCACAGAGACGACCACGGACCACCCTTTGAGCACCGAGAGCTACCCATCAGGATGATGCAAGACATGCGTAACCTTCACTGCAGCAACGAAGCCTCGGACGAGGAAGCAGAGCAGGACACGGAAGAAGCTGCCTTTTACAAATGGCAGCAGTACATGCGCCGACGCCGGCTCAGTGTCTCGAGTAGTATCACCGGTAAACGCACGTTTAGTGAGCGCAGCGCCTCGGACGACTCAGACGACGGCGGTCTCGACGTCAACGAGGTTGGCTCCAGTGCACGCCGCATGCGCAAGCGCTTGCACCGCGGCAGCTTGCTCTTCCAGGACCCGCCAGAGCCGCGCATTGACGAGCTTGAAGAGCCTAACTCGAGTGAGGACGAGTACCTTCCGACTCAGCACCTCGGCATGCAGCTACCCTACTGGACAATTGAGATAAACGAGATGGAAGACTCGCAATGAATGATATAATGTGGTCGATGGAAATCAAGGGGATAGTCTTGATGGTCTAAGGAATTGACGGCATATGAAATGACTTGTTGGAATGATTTTTGGCTCATGACATCATCTTGCAATGTAATTTGGGAAGGAATTTGTTGTTCTGGAAAGAAGTTCAATGGATAGACATGGGCTGCATTTGGTTTTGAGTTGGACTGGGATCGAACGCTTCTGATGGGGTTATTCATGGCCACATTGGCAGATGCGATGATTTGAGGCAGAAAATGGGGAAATGCCTGCCATGAGCATGTTTATTGTTATTTTTGGGATTCTTGTTTTCGCAATTAGATAGGTATAGACATAGAATGGGAAAGCGTTGCATGACCATGTTCGCCAGTCATTGGTGTGTATGAAGGGAAGACGATATTCGTGTAAATTGGGTCTTCAAGGGTGGTAAAAGGCCGATGAAGAAGAATCATAATCAAGATGATAGTAATTAATCGAGAGCATCATGGCATATTTCGAAGCTAATGCTTCGTGTGTGTCAATATCATTACCCAAATAAACTATGTGCCGGCCGGCCATAGTGGGGGACGCGGGGCGGTCGTGCGACAGCGAAGCCGTGTTTTGCTCTCCACTGCCGTACTGCCAAGCTTCCGTTTTCAACGACGTCTCTTTTCCAATTCCCAACCGTCATTCCTGTTTTTGCGACTTTTACGTAAAACGCAATATTGTTCAAGCTTCGAAATACGACACCACGCAACGCAGAGTACTTTCTAATCCCTACACACTTCTTGATCCTGCTCTACAACAGGACGCGCCCAGAGTCGCGTCGCGACAAACAGCCACAATGTCACGCCTGAGTCCGCATCTGGAGCAAATCAGCTACTCCTGTCAAGGAATCGACTCCCTTCCGTAAGACCACATTTATGGAAAACAAGCCGAAGAATCATCAACTCACCATGTTCAGCTTCCCGCCTCCCAAAATATTCACCAACGCGCTCCTCTCCGCCCCCGACATCACCTCTCTGATCCGCGACACCGAACCCCACGAGCGCGCCCTATTCTCCGTTCCCCCGCCACCTCCTCCTCTCGCCCATACCAAACGCGCTGCCTCCGTCTCTGCCTCTGACGACGCGAAACCCGCGGCTAAGCGCCGCCAGACCGTCTTCAACGTGACGGCGACTGGCGACGTAACGACTGGCGGCGGCGGCGGCTCGTCCACACGCGCGGCGGCTCAGCCCCGGAAACACACGGCCGTAGCGGCGGTGCTGGGCGGCGCGATGCACGAGCGGCTGCGGGAGGACCGTCGAGGGGGTGCGGCGGTGGACGTGGAGGTGCTGCTACGGGGCGCGGAGACGCTGTGCGGCGTGTATGAGCTGCCGGGCGCGAGAGAGCGCATCGCGTCGCTGAGGGCAAAGTATAGGAATGGGAAAGAGACGGTGGAGTATTATGAGGGCAAGGTGGCGGAGCAGGGAGCCGAGTTGGCGAGTCAGAATCGGGACTGGATGGCGGAGGATGAGGAGGAGGAGGAGGAAGAGGGTGAGGGGGAGGATGAGGAGGGGGATGTGTGGACAGAGGAGGATTTGAAGAGGGAAGAAGAAGAGGCGAGGGAGATGGAGACGAAGAAGAGGGTACTGCAGTCAAGGTTGAGAAACATGGAAAAGGATCTGGGTGGGTTGAAGAATATGTAGCACTTGATGTTTAATGAGTACATGATGTTTTATGATTGATTTTTATCAATTGAGATGCGCCATTCCAATCTAGTATAAAAAATCTGCTAACGGAGCTTTTTCAAAAAAAAAAAGCCTCCTAATTCCGGGTATCATCTTACCTGTCCCAAATGACAGTATTCAAAGTTAAACATAACAAGTCGTTGCGTCTGAATGCGCATACCAAGTCCACAATACACCGCCAAATCCCCCCACAGACGGTAAAGAAAAAAAAAGATGCAAGTCATCAATGACAGAAAGCCGTAGGCTTCTCTGACAGAATCGTTTTCATGCCCACTCATGACGACACCTTCCGCTGCCCTACTGTTGTCTGTAGGCTGGATATGGATGCATATAGTACGAGGAGGAGGAGGAGGGCATGGGCGTTAGACCAAATCTGCAGAGAATCCCCCGTATCTGCTGGGCCCGCCAAATCTGCCAGGGCGCGACATATATGCGCGACTCGGTAGCCAAACGCCAAACTTGTACTCCCCCTCAATCCGGTCGCGCACCCGCTGTCGTCTCTCCATCTCCTGTTGCTCCCGGAGGCGATTCTGCCTCTCCTCCTCCACTCTTGCCGTCGCTTGTCGGCCAAGATGCGGATACCGCACCGCAGCATCCCACTCCTCCAGGCTCGCGTACGGGCTGCGCAGCCACGCCCCCAGCCCGTGCAGCAGCAAGCGCGCCGAGCTGCTGCCCAGATTGGCCGTCAGCGGGGCCTCGAGCAGCCCGATGCCGGTGCCGATATCCCGGTTCCGAAGCACGCTCACGGCGTAGTCGATGGGAAAGGCGGCGCGCTCGGCCGGCACAGAGTCAAGGACGCGCAGCTCGCGTTGGAGAAAGGCGCGCGCGCGCGTGATGAGCTGCGGCTCGCGGTGGAGCAGCGCGGGCGGGAGCTCGCGGTAGCCGCTGATGGAGCCCGAGTCGACGTGTATGAAGAGGAGACCCCGCGGGTAGACGTCGCGACGATGCGCAATGTCGCGGGGTGCGGTGTTGGCCGCGCGTCTCATGCTGCGGGCGTATGCGGCACCGGCGGCGGCAAAGTCGGCGGGTGTGTACCGGGGACGACGCGTTGCGGGGGTGTGTGAGGATGGACCTGGCCAGAGCTGCGCGAGGAGGATTTCACCCGGGCTGCGAATGTCGTTGACGGGACGGCCAGGGAGGCCGCGCGGGCCGCGGATGATTTGGTTGACAAAGACCTTGCACAGCGGGCAGCGACGGCTCACGGCGAGCCAGGTGCCGATGCAGCCGACGTCAAAGTTGTAGTGGCCGCAGGGGGCGAGCTCACAGGGATCGCTAATGTCTTCGAGACAGATGACGCAGCAGTCCTCAGAGTCGGGGTTGTGGGTGGAAGGAGCGGCCCGAAGGTCGCGGGGGTTGGTGTTGGTATCCTCGTCGGCCATGACTTGGGGCGAATGAAGTCGTGGGAAAGGAGATTGGGTAAAAGAGGATGGTAAAGGGTTGTCGTAGAGGTGACAAGTGGTTGTAGAGGTGAGGTTGTGTAGAGATGAGGTGTTGTGTAGAGGTGAAGAGTTGTTACAAAGGTACAGAACCGTTGTAAAAGGTGAAGAATGTTTTGTAAAGTAAAGGATGGTTTCAAAGCTAAAGACGTGTTGTGGGAGTGAAGAAGAGGACAGAGGGAGAGGGAGAGAACGAATATATATAGAAGTGCGGCATTCAGAGTTTGATGGCCGGACATGACCTGACGAAGTTCGGTTGGTAGCTTCAATGGCGGTGGCTGGCAAAGTGCTTGTACAAAAACTCTATTCAACACCACTACTTCATCAAGTAGCCCAAAGACTTGCCGACAAAGAAAAATCACAGCGAAGCCCCAGTAGTCTAAATCGGATAACGTTTGTGTTCATCACGGGTATTGGTCCCCTACACAACTTTACAATGTCACGATCTATGCTTCTCGGGAGCGGGCTGCCGATGTTTTTTAGCGCACGTGGCGTACAATGCTAGCTCCAGATCGAGGCTTATTCAGTGGAGACTCATCATGAAAAAAGCTTCCCGTCAAATAGAAAAAGAAAGTCAAAAAGCTAGATCCAAGCGGAGCCGCGCAGTGCGAGAGTTGTAGGGCTGAAGTAAATTGTGAGGCTTGCTTTCCTGACAGCGTTTGAAGCCGCACATTCTACCTGACGCCGGTCAATTAATTCTTGGTGGCGTTGATGGCATGTGGACAAGTAGATTCGGGGGCACCACTCGGTAAACTTTGTCAAAAATGAAACGCTCAATGTGCTGTGGTGTGGCCAGGTAGTTGGTGTTTGTCAGCTTTGATGAAGCGTGACTCTGGCCACATGTTAGACTCCAGTGCAACGTGTCTGAGTCTCATATTGATATAAATGTGGGATTAACTTAAGAGATATTTAGTAGCATACTATTATTATACAATCTATCTATTGTGATTGGTAAAGTGCCAATAAATTTGGCTTAGGCTTGCGCAAAATGGTTGCCACGACACCATGATCGGTCAACCGGTAGAATAGTGAGATCAGGATGTGTTCGACTTATCCGCGACGCTAGAATTACGGCCGGATCCTTGGATATTCGATGAAAGACCAGCATCGAGAGAACAAATGCCTTTTGGCTCTATTTACTACTCTGGCTTTACCGCTTCTACGTCATACAGAATCCACGTAGTAATGCCAAAATGACAGGACAGAATGTGGCCCAAGTTGGTCACTAAATTAATCACATATGAATCCGGTTCATGGCAAACAACTCATATACTCCAGTGTATATCCTTTGTATTAGGTGCTACTCTGTACCTTGCTGCCACATCGCCATTGCTCTCTCGGAGGATTTAGTGTCCGGATGTGATTGACCAAGAATATGCTGGCGAAGACACACGCAGCTATGCATTAATTCGAGGGCTTCGTGCAGTCGACCAAGTCTCTCCAAAGTTAAAGCCAAATTATGCATGATGATCAGTGTATCGGGATGGTTCGCTCCAAGCTTCGCCTTGCGACCCCCCAACACCTGTACCTCAAGCGTCTCTGCCTCTTTCAATCGGCCTTGGTGCCAGTAAATCAACGCCAGGTAGCTCATGCTGGTCAGTGTATCGGGATGTTCAGCGCCTAGCTTCGTCTTAAACTTCTCCAGCAGCTGCACTTGAAGCCTCTCCGCCTCCTCTAATCGGCCCTGGGTGAAATATGTTTTCGCTATGTCACTCATGCTGGTCAGTGTATTGGGATGGTCAGCGCCTAACCTCGTCTTCATTTTCTCCAGCAGCTGCACTTGAAGCCTCTCCGCCTCCTCGAATCGGCCCTGGGTGAAATATGTTGTCGCTATGTCACTCATGCTGGTCAGTGTATCGGGATGGTCCGTGCCTAGCTTCGTCTTAAACTTCTCGAGCAGCTGCACCTCAAGTCTCTCCGCCTCCTCTAATCGGCCCTGTCTCCAAAATGTTATCGCCATGTTTCTCGCCCTTCTCAGCGTGTCAAGATGGTCCGCGCCTAGCTTCGTCTTGGAAGTCTCCATCACCCGCACCTGAAGCTTTTCTGCCTCCACCCATCGGCCCTGGCACCCGTAGGTGAACGCCAGGCGGTCCAGGCTGTTCAGTGTGTGATAATGATTAGGCCCTAGTAACTCCTCTCGAATCTCTGCTGATTGCCGGGCAACATCCAGGGCTGTATCGTAGTCATCTTTCTCAGTCATATACTGCGAAACATTCATCAGCAAGAAGCCCCAATAGAGACCTTGGCTTTTGTCAGCCGGTCGCTTCTCCAGTAGTCTCTCAATGTGTGGTAGTAACAGCTGACATCGATTCCATGTTTCAAAGAGCCCGTTCGGAAAATGTTCCGCTGCTAACTGCAAAAATAACGTCCCCCAGCGTGCGAGTTGGCCCAGTCCAGAGAGCCAAGCCCGCGTACAGATCTGGACCAAGGAATGCATCTCGTATAGATCTGGTTCGGCGGATGCCCTAACGAGCGAGTATGCGAACAGAACATCCAAGTCTTTCTCCAGTGTCTCATCGTCGTTTTCGTCATCTTCTGTTCTCTGCTCACGCTCTGTATACCCGGATAACATGTAATGTGGAATGTTCTGCGGCTGAAAGCAACTCAAGAGCGACAGCAAACTTGCTGCATCAGGGCTCTCTTGACGAATCTGGTTGAAAGTCACTTCCCATGTGATTGCAACCGAATTTGACACGCTTTCATGCCGTCGTATATCTCCACCATCATGTTTTAATAGGCCTATTCTCTTCTTGTCGCTTTCCTTGAAACGTTCCATATATTCATGGATAGAGATACGACGGCGATTGATGTATGCAGCGGCCTGATTAACAGCAAGCGGAATATAATCCAAGCAGCGAATAAGATCTGTGGCTGTGGCTGTGTTGTAGCTAGAAGTGAGCTTCTCCTGCAAAAGAAGTAGTGCCTCGTCACTCTTCATCGCTGGAATTGATATAATGGCTTTATGACCGCCTGTAAGCCTCTCAGCGACGTCGAGATTTCGCGACGTGATTAAGGTTTTTCCATTGTTGCTCTTTGGAAGGTATGATGCTATCGGGATCTCTTCCGTTTGACTGAAAAACGTATCGAAGTTGTCAGCATTGTCGAGAATAAGTAGCCACGGGGCTACATCATCTCTCTGTAACCAGTCACAGACAAGCGCTAGAATATTGGTCTTTGGATCGTGCCGACGAGGGAGGGCGAGGTTGTCGGCAAGAGATCGATAGGATTGCTCGAGTGTCGCCCGTGAGGCCCCGTGAATCCAGAAGACACTCTTTTCGGGACTGGAGTCATGGACATTGTACGCAATTTCGATGGCAATCTGGGATTTCCTTCTTGCTGTTAGCCTCGAAGTGGTAGCAGTCGAAAGAGCGTGCTACCCAAAGCCTCCCATGCCAAACAGCGCTTGTCGGCTCGACTTGCCTGCGAGTTGCTCATGAATCTGTGTCTGAATAGCGGGTCGTGGAACAAAATCTGGATCCCGAGGGAAAGGTACAAAAAAACGAGGCTGTCGAGCTATAGACACATCTTCACTCATTGCAGAGACGCCGTCGACACCACTTTTGATATGAAGAAGCAAAGTGCTATAGTGCGTCAGCCTGTCATTGTCAAGCGTACGTTGGAAATTATACTTACGTCTGATCTATCAGTAGCCCGTCCATGATTCTGCGATGACAGTGCTCAAGGGTAGACACCATGGAATCTATTTCATCACGGCTGAATGGCCACTTGAGGGCTCGGGTCCAAAGCCGGTGTTTGGTCTGACGAGCGATGCCCCCATCGAGCTTGTCGTGCAGCTTCTGAAGTGTAGAATGACATGCCGTGAGCTGCTCTTGCAGATTCTGCGACGTAGACAGCGATGCACCTTGCGGTGCTTTGATGAGAGCTTCGGCGTGGTCCAGCGTCGTCTTCAAGCCCTTTAGCAGCGTTTCAAGGCGGGATATATCGGCAGAGGCATTTGCGACTGCTTTGGAGTACTGTGAACATAGAGTAATGACCTTCACTGACACATCAACAACGGCAATAACGCTCGCCGCAACACTCAGACCATCCATCGAGGCAGGTAGGTGCTGTGCACTTGCGAGTGGCTTTGGGCAACGATCGTGGGCGTCCACGCCTTGCCTGATGAGCGCGGGGAAGGTGGCTGTGTTGAGATGCATGATAGATGCCACATGATTGGCCTAGCATTCGAGACTCTGCTGCAAGGGTGGCAAGCGCTGAGTACTTTGGGAGTTGAAATGAGCGCCCATGATCTCGGGCCGATGAATCGGGGCCTTGCTTCAAGGTCGTGGCTCATACATAGGGTTTGAATAGATTGACCAATCAACAGAGTCGTCAATACAAGAGGGTAAGAAAGTCATCAATTAACGCCATGGTCTCTTTGACCCAGGGCACAAGGCTTTTCGCCCAGCCTGTATCTAAAGTCAACGATACAATCCCAAAATATTGATTCACTCATCATGATACATCAATTCTTGTAAGAGACCCATTTTACAACTCCCTGAGCGCGACGTAGCACTGCCGGGGCTTATTGGTGAGTACCTGCACCGCGTCGTACCCCGATAACGCCACGGGACATGACAGCAGCTCAAACTGCCACACTAGCAGCGTGAGCAGCTGCTTAAACTGCACATATACCATGCGACGGCCAAAGCAGCCCCTCTGGCCGAGGCCAAACGGAATTGACGGGTACGCCGCGGGATCAAATTCGTCCGCGCCCGTCACGGGGTGCTGCACGAGCCACCGTCGGGGGTCAAAAACGTTCATGCCGTCTTCGGCGCGTATGCGGTAGTAGCCCGCGTCCGCATGCTCGAACAGCGCCTTTTGCGAGGTGCTGCTGCGCAGCGACTCGGCAATGGGCAGATTCGGCGATGTGTATCCGGGTCCCTTATTGACGACCACGATGGTGGTGCCGCGCGGGATGGCGTGCCCGAGGACCACGGTGTCGGCAGTGGCCTGCCGGTCCGTCATGGCCGTGGCATGGGCCAGACGCAGCATCTCTTCGATGAAGGCGAGGAGAAACGGCACGTCGTGGTCGGTGATTTCGTTGTGCGTGGGGAACCGGTCCTCGGCGACGGCGGCGGGGTGCGCGGCTCGAAGTTGCGTCCGGAGAGCGGCCTGGTGCTCCGGGTGGTCGGCCATGAACTTGACGCCCCACGCGAGAACGTTGGAGGTGGTCTCGTGGCCGCCAGTGATGAAGCCAAACATCTATTGACTGTGTAGGCAGGAACTGGCGTGTTGTAGCCGCATGATATGTGACATGAGGGCGGACTCACCTCATCCTTGATAGCGTCGGACCAATAGTCGGGCGCGCGGTTTTGCTTTTGGGCCAGCGCTCGCTCGCGATGAAGAACAAGGTCCAGTGCGCACTTGAGCTTGGAGTAGCCAGCGTCTGGCATGTCGGCGTCGTCGTCGTCGTTGTCGTCGAACTGCCGGACAATCTTGTCGACCTGCCCTTTGATGAACTGGTCCTTGATCGCACGCAGCCGGCGCACATGCGGGAACCACGACAACACGCGCCAGGCAATGTCGGGAAAGCCCGTGGCAGCGACGGTTGGAATATTCTCCGTGGTGCGCAATAGGGCGTCCATGGCCGGGGTCAGCGGCGCGCGGGGAAAGTCGACGGGCTCTCCCGGGGCTGCGGCGTTGCGCAAGTTGTTGCGCGCTTCCTCGTCGAGGCTCCGGTATAGCTTTATTTGCTCCGCCAGCGCGCGGTCCTCGGTGCCGTCGCCATAGCCGAAATCGTAGATGGCGTCGAGGGTGGCGTAACTCAAGTCATGGTTCGCCGCAAAGGGCCGTCCTGTGCCGGCGATACTGCACTTTATACGCCAGAGTTCCAGCAGACGGCAGGCGCCGGCATACATGTTGGGAGCGGCGACACCGTGGAGAAAGGTCGGCGACATTACGTCTTGAAGCAGGCGACGGTGCGCAGCCCAGACGGGTCCCGTCTTGAGGCAGGCGTGGAAGTTGGGCATCTCGCCGCGCAGCAGGGCGATGGCGAGGTCGGAGCGGTCAAACTCATGGCCGCGCCGGACGAGGATGTCCTGGGCCTCGCGGAAGTCGGAGACGACAACAAAGGGCCGCGCAAAGGGCACGAGGAAGACCTGATAGACTGGGCTTCGGTGGCGGTCGCTCTGGCGCACGACCCATTCGCTAATGTTTTCTGGGGATTCGCGCTGGATGGCCATGACGTCGCCGAGAAGAGAGCGCGCAGCCTCGGCATTGTAAGGGATGCCGGGAAGCGGTCGGGGAAGAAGCCATTGCCGGATTGCGTAGAGAGTGGTGGTGATGAAGAGAAAGACGAGGATCAGGGTCTGGCAGGTGACGGCGGAGGGGAGCAGGCTGGCGATGTGGAGAGACATGACTGCCGACGGTCAAACGGGTGGTGTAGCACTGTGGCGGTATCGTCCAGAATGCCAGTCTTTAGTGGCGATTACGACTAGAGGGCCATTGCACGAGATATGTCAAGAAGTAGAAGAAGTACGACGAGGTAATTACGGTGGTGAGGATACAGCTGATGTGGAAAACTGCCATCATATGGCTACGACGTCCGAGAGTCCCGTCAGAGCAAACACTGTCCACAAGATTGGCTGGTATGGCATCATGGCGGGAAGACTGTGGGGGCAAGCCATGCTAGTTTGCCGTTTGATGCCAACTAGATGATGCTAAGCTCCGATACCCCAGTTGATGATGGATGCAACGAATCAGATTATCCTGGTCAAAAGGGGGATGCGCGAAGCCGCGAGTTTGCTGAGGCATGACATCTAGCGGAGGGTCTTGTCAAGGGTTTATTTGTTTGCTAGGCCTGGGCGTATTGGGGAGCTTGGAATTGCTTGCTGACCTTTACTTGTGTAAATCTTATTTTTGGACCCAAGAGATAGAAGTGCGGGATTAGAGTTGTTGGTGCCATTTGCGTGGCTGAATCATAGCATTTCCCGAATGGGTGGCCAGCAGCGAGTCTCATTGGCGGAAGCAGAACCGGCAGTTGGCTTGAATGTCTGAAGTGTTGAATGTCTAGAATATCGAGAGGCGGTTGCCGATCATTGACAAGTTTCTTGCTGGTTCAATTAGCTGTCAGGTGTTTATTTTCTCGATAATGATCTTGCAATGGAATTGGAGAGGCTATGCAGAGTTGACTGATGTTTCGAGGTGTATCCTTATCATGATGTCGAGTTTCAGGGACAAGATGGCTTTTCTTAGCGGGCCATGGCGCTATCAGCACTGCGATAACTAACTGTTTCGGCGATGCACTGTATTGCACTGTATACCTACAGTGGCCCAACAACTGGCCGGTATTTCCTAATAAATACAGAATGCGGCCAGTTCCACGTACCGGCCAGCTTGCAGCGTCATGGATTATACGGCGTAGTAATAAACGGTATACCGGAGAACAGAAAAGAACAATGTACAAAACGCCGCGTTTGAAACTGATAGCATTCCTTCTTCAAAAAGATCATTTTCGTATGACAGCCCTGGTGAATTGATCAATTACAATAATTACAATCTGCCAGATTGCTGCTGGCCAGATCTGCTTAGCTCAGCACTCAAGCTGTTACTCAAGTACCCAAGTACCTGCAGTCGCTGCCACGCGTGCCTCTGTCGCCTAAACGCTCCCACAAGGTACCTGCGCGACTCATCCCGTTGGCCCGTGCTCCCCTTCTCTTGTGACCCAGCTCGAACATTCTCGACCTAGCTCACCAACAACGCCGCCATCAATCGTCTCCTGTGCCATCATCCCAAACCCTCACCCACGGCCTCTGCGACACGTCTCACGCTCTCTGCGACTCCAATTGCGCAGTTACATCCTTTTCCGCGCCTCATCTGCCATCTAACTGCTTCGCGCCCGTTGATAGCAGCACGCCCGTTTTTTCGCCACAGGGTCATCCGCTGCCCAGACCACCCACGCTGACGCTACCTTGCGAGCCTAAATCTCGTAAGCGCGCCCGCCTTGCTCGCATCACGAGCCTTCTTTTGCCATTGCCTCCATCACCAAAATCGCTACCCATCCTGTCCGTCTTTGCCGCGTTCCGCACTATTAGGCACTCTGCGCCCTCTTTTCACTGATCCGAGCCTCCGAGCGCCATGCCTAGCAAGACGCCTCAGCGCAACGGCAAGCCCACCCAAAACGGCGACCGCAAAGATACCGAGATGAAGGACGCCGGCAAGTCCAAGGCCAAAAAGGGTGCCAAGGACGGCGACGAAGAGATGACTGTTGTTGTGCCCCCATCCAAGGCCAAAAAGGTTCCTGCTGCCCGCCCTGCCGACGCCGATGGCGACGTCGCCATGGGCGATCAGGATATTGCTGAGCAGGTTGACCCCACGGAGCAGACTGTCACAGGTAAGCTATTGCTCATCATCGCAATCCCCCGCGCGTCATCATTCACGTTCTAAACTGACTCTTGCTCTTAACCACAGACATCAAGAGCAATTTTGCTCTACTAGACCGCGCCGTCGCCCTCTTCGATGCCAGATTCTCCCTCCGAGCTCTTCGATCCATCTCTCTGCTACGAAAACGCTTGAGTCCCGATGTCATTTCCCAGGCCATTGTCGATACCTTTCCCGCTACCGTCACCGCTGGAAACGTCGCCAAATCCCTCCTTGTTGCCGTTGGCCGCGAAAGTATCCCTCTCAAGGCCCTCAGTGAGATGGACATCGACTCCGACTCCAAGCCCGCCAAGAATGGCGTCAAGAAGGAGACCAAAGATGTCATTCCCGAAATCGACGTCTTCCTCGGTATCCTTATCCAGGTTTACCTCTTTGACACCAAGCAGTATCAGAAGGGTGCTGCATTCTCCGAGGAGCTCGTGGAGCGTGTGCAGTCTCTCAACCGCCGCACTCTCGACTCGCTCTCCTCCAAGGTCTACTTTTACTACTCGATCTTCTGCGAACATATTGCCCCTCTGCCACCCTCGCCAGAGTCGCCCGTCGTCGCCATTCGCCCGAAATTGCTCTCGGCCCTCCGCACAGCTGTTCTACGCAAGGACATTGACACGCAGGCCTCCGTCATTGTGCTGCTATTGAGGAACTATCTCTCAACCTCTCACATCAACCAGGCCGATCTGCTAGTATCGCACACCCAGTTTCCCGAAAATGCCGTCAACAATCAGGTTGCCCGTTTTCTGTACTACCTCGGTCGCATTCGCGCCATCCAGCTGCGATACACCGAAGCCCATGAGCACCTCACCGCTGCCACACGTAAGGCGCCATCCAGCAACTGTGCCGTTGGCTTTTCCCAGACCGCTACCAAGCTGCTCATGGTGGTTGAGCTGCTCATGGGAGATATTCCTGACCGCGCCACTTTCCGCCAACCTGCCCTCGAGGATGCCCTGCACCCCTACTTCCTCCTGGTCCAAGCCGTCCGCGTTGGTAACCTTGAGGAGTTTGAGATCGCTATTGCCGACCACGCCGAAGCCTTTCGCCGCGACGGAACATACTCTCTCATTTTACGCCTGAGACAAAATGTCATCAAGACTGGTATACGCATGATGTCGTTATCCTACTCGCGCATCTCCCTGCGTGACATCTGCATTCGCCTGCATCTGGGAAGCGAAGAGAGTGCAGAGTACATTGTCGCCAAGGCTATCCGCGACGGCGTCATCGAGGCCACTCTAGATCGCGAGCACGGTTTCATGAAGAGCAAGGAGGTTGGTGACGTGTACGCTACCAGAGAGCCTGGCGAGGCATTCCATGACCGTATTCGGGCATGCCTTGCCCTCCACGACGAAAGTGTCAAGGTAAGCTGACGTGGTCACTTAAATCGCTCGTTATATCTAATGAATCTCTAGGCCATGCAATTTCCCATGAACCAGCACCGTCTGGAGCTGAAGAACGCGCAAGAAGCTCGGGAGCGGGAGCGCGAAATGGCCAAGGAGATACAAGAGGGTGACTTGGATGACGACGACTTAGGCGGCGACTTTGACGGAATGTAGTGATGACTTTATCTCATCACTTGTTTTAATACAGCCGTCTGGGTTGGATTTGGTAATCGAGCTGGGCACCTTCTACATGCGTTTTGATTCCCGTACATGCAGTGATGAGTGTGGGGGAGATGGAAGGCAATGGATGAGCCGCGGAATATCTTTGCACTTGTACTACATATTGGAACGATACGGCTAGAGTTGGGGCGGAAGAGCGGCAGGAGCAGAATACAAGTTGTCAATTTAGATATTTGTGCATAGCTGCCATGCGCTATCCGTACACAGCATTTGAATCGATCGAATTGAGATGGAGTCGCAGCTTCCTGATCCCACGACAAACGCCAGCACGTGACGCGCCATAGTCATGAGGGAACCACGAGAAGACGAAGCGGCCTCAAGCCGCATTGCGCCATGTGCATCCATCTCAAATCCTCCATTCGAAGGTCGTCACGGAACAACATATTGACTTGCAATCGTTTCACTGTGCACACCTGAGGCTCGTCACCCACACGGTGTTTTGCAGAGACGGCCAATCTCCACCACACCTAGGGTCTGCCTGATCCCAGTAACAAGCTACAGCGCCTACTCGTCGTATTACCGTAAGATACGTTCGCCCGCCCGTCGGCTACCCTCCACCGCCCACCCGTTTTGGTCATCCGTCATCAACAAACTCTTGATTTTGCCCAGTGGGCTGGCGAATCAGAAAGAAACAAAAAAAAAAAAGGTACAGCCCACCCTTGCGCTTCCCCTCGGTCGCTCTTCTTCTGCGAGGCTGTAAGAATATGCCTCCAAAGCGAAGACGACCAGGAGAAGTAGCGCAGGCAACGCAGCCACCGACAATCGATCCCCGAGTGCCCTCACCAGCTGTGACGCGAGCTGCCACGCGCCAGACGCCCATCTACCCGCCGCCGATACCGATTTCCAGTCCGCCCAAGACGGCTGCCGCCGCCACCGCATCCCCTGTCGCGACACCCGTGCCCCTTCCAATTGTTCCCGGCCAGGCACCCTCGCCGCCCAAGCTTGGCGGTGTGTGGCCCAGGTCCGCGCGCGCCACTCGAGTGCGGCCGCCGCCCGTCTCGTCGGCGCCTGCACCAGCGCAGCGTGACTTGTCACCGCTTCCCAACAACAGCACCCGTGCGATGGGCGGTGACACGGGAAAAGAGAATGTTCGTGCCACGGGCTTTATCGCACCGGAAACTACGTACCACATTGCATTTCCGCATCAACAGAGCAGATTGCCAACATCATCATCTGCCAATCATCACGGCTATCTCGCCACGGCTCCTCGAATAGAAATGGCCTCGAACCCTTCGACCATTACTCCTGTGCTGCCTCCGAAACCACAGATGCTCGCCGGCAAACCACCGCAGAGCTCCGATCGCAATATTGACAAAGTAGTTTTTGGTAATCTCTGCTTCAAAACATGGTATCCGAGCTACTATGGAAAGGAGGTCTTGGGTGATATCTCTGCGAATTCGAGAAATGGCACTAAAGACCACGGCATCGAAGCTGGCAAGGCCCATGGAAAAAAGGATCGTGAGCATCCCCCAATGCTTGAGCGACTGTACGTTTGTCCAAGTTGCTTCAAGTACGCCAAAGAACTCGTGGCTTGGTGGGGTCATGTACGATCCTGCGGGCTCAAAGGCCGTGTCCCCGGCAAGCGGGTCTACGTTCACCCCCGAGGTCGGCGCAAGATCCGTGTAGCGCACGACGGAAAAGGCCCCGGTCCGAAGAAGCGTCGGGGTGACGGCGGAGTGCGTTACACGGAACAAATAGTGCAGGATGAAGGCGAATGGAGTATCTGGGAGGTCGACGGAGAGGTTGATAGAGTGAGTGCTCGCCCATTACCAAACGTGCTTTGACATGAACCTAACTATTGCAGTTGTTTTGTCAAAATCTGTCACTCTTTGCCAAGCTATTCCTCGACAACAAGTCGGTGTTCTTTGACGTGACAGGCTTCAACTACTTTTTGTTAGTGTATACGCCGCCCTTCAAGCCACCTGTCGGCAACGAAGCTCCCGAGGCCCCTGTCCCTCAAGTCACGGGCTTCTTCTCCAAAGAAAAAATGTCGTGGGACAACAATAACCTGGCATGCATCCTTGTATTTCCACCATGGCAGCGAAAAGGCCTGGGGGCACTTCTCATTGGTGTGTCGTACGAGATATCGCGACGAGAAGGTATTCTCGGCGGACCAGAGAAGCCCATTTCCGATCTCGGCAAAAAGGGCTACAAGAGATTCTGGTCCGGTGAGATTGCGCGCTGGCTGCTGAGCCTCGACGTGCCCCAGATCCCGCCGCCCGGCATGGAGCTTATGGTCGACGTCAACGACTGTAGCGACGCCACCTGGATCACGCCCGAAGACTGCCTTGGCGTCCTCCGCGACATGGACGTCCTCGAAGATGCGGGCGTCGGCCCTGGCAAGCCCGTCAAGCGCCAAGACACGCACGACGCAGAGAGCGACGCCGATGAAGTGGACGGCGTGGACAAGAAGCACGCTACGCCGACATCACCTGCGCAAATGCAACTCGGCAAGCCGGTCCCGCGCGTGCGCATCGACAAGGAGCGCATTCGGCGGTACGTTGTGCAGAACCGCATCGACCTGGAAAGGACGTGCGAACCGACAGGCTTTGCAGAGAGCTATGCGCGGAAGACGGGGAGCGAGATGGTGGAGTAAGCTGTAGCTTCGTCAGGGGGTATTTTCGACGTGGCGGATATTTGTACAATTTGATTTGGCGTTGGATGGTTGCATTTTGATACCCTGAATTTTTTGTTGTCATGAAGTTTGTACATGGCGCTGGCTGCATTTACACACATTTGTAAAGGATAATGAGACATGAAAACAATTTGTATTAAGACAAAGAGTTGCACTTCTTCTATTGTAAAATACCAATGTGTCTATATATGCTACATGTCGTAAAATCTTGGGCAACGTTTCATTCATGGCGTATCGTCAGTTTTGCAGGCCGTGGTCGCGGCGCCTCTACAATGACTTGCTCGGTCAGCCCGCCATCCGTTGCTGGACTCTGCGGCACGGCGAGCTTACGCGGTGTCGCCGGCGTGGGCTGCCATCTCGCCGACGAGCATGTGCTCATGGCGTCATCGCCGGCATTGTCTTGCCGATGATTGAGGACATTGTCGATGCGCAGCCGGGGCGGGCCGGAATTGAGGCCCTCGCCGTTTTTGGGAGGTCCGGCTGAGACGAGACGGAATTAGCTTCTAGAATTCCTGGGGCGGCATTCTTTGACGCTTTGAGAGAATGGAATGGATGGAACGGGCTTACATAGAATCAGGGAAAAGAGCTTGACAATGACGGGGCCCCAGACCGTCATGGCAATGATTTGACCGTAGGACCAGCGGTTCGCGCGGAAGCTGTCGTCGCTGATGACCTTGCTGAGGGAGATGAGATATAAGACGTTGATGACGAGGTAGGCAAATTCGAGACCGTGCCAGAACCAAGCGGACCAACGCAGCCAGTGGCGCTTGAGCGGCCCGTCGGGCCAGCGGCCGAGCCCGTGGGCCCCAATGGACCAGTGACGGGTGCGGCGGTGCGTGCGCAGCGTCCACGCCAGCTGGTCGACGCCGAGGGCGACAATGGCGACAGTGTCAAGCACGAGGAAGACAAGCTTGTAGACGAGCGGGTGCGGGAAGAAGGTGAGGGTGAGGCCGTCGACGCCGGCGCTCGAGGCGCAGTAGGTGCGGGGGCTGGGGTTGCCGCCGCAGGCGGCGACGGCGCGCTGGCCGCGGAAGAGGTCGAGGGCACCGGCAAAGGAGATGCTCTGGGTGGTGGCGACGACGGCGAGAAGGTACTCGGTGCAGAAGCCGAGAAAGGTGTGCCAGTTGCGGATGCCCTCGTTGTGGAGGCAGACCTGGATGAGGAACATGGGTAGGATGCCGTTTTGGGAGACGTGAAAGGCGACGGCGCCGTTGACGACGATTTCGCCCCAAAAGGAGCCCTCTTGCGAGTTGACGACAATGGCGAGGATCGAGGCGATTTGCACGGCAAAGATGAACCAGCACTGGGCTTCTTGGAACTCGACGAGCGTGGTGGCGATGGCGATGCTGGTCCGGGACAGCGCCGACGAGTCCTTCCACAGCATCGACTCGATGCGCGTGAGTCGCCGGACAATGCGCTCCGAGGCTGGCCGCTTGGCGGGCTTCTGGGAATAGCTGACCCAAAAGGTGAAGATTCGGAGAAAGATGTAGAGGGAGCCGGCAAAGACGACTTGCAAAACGTAAGATATGAGGACCTAGGTTGTAGTGTAAGAATAATACTCTGCCAAGAAACGTGTGGGTGTGGGACTTACACCAGGACCAAAGATGTCGGGATTGATCTCGGCGCGCAGCTCGGGGCAAAAGATGTCCATGGCCGCAAAGATGTCGTCGGTGGACGAGTTTCGCGACAAGAACGTAATGGAGGCGTCGCACGGCTCGGAGAGCTGATCCTCGATGCACGACTCGACGGCACACGCGGCAAAGGATTCCACCACCGGCCGGCCCTGAAACGAGGCCAGCGAGCCGTTGCCCATGAGGGCGCTGGCGTTGCGCTCGGCTTCGGCGTCGACGTAGTAGGTACCAACCTCGCGTGTCCAGTAGGCAATAGATGCGAGGGCCGCGCAGTTGTAAAACGTCTCAAACGAGCCAAAGTAGAGCGCCGTGTCGTTGCACGCCGTCGGGCAATCAAGCGGGGCGTCGCGGCCGCGGCCGATGCGGCATCCCGAGAGGTAGAGGTCGACCTGCGGCCCGCCGTCGATGCCATCCTGGATGAGGTCGCGAAAGGTCAAGTCGTCCTTGGTGTAGCCGCCGACCTTGGCGAGGTCGTGAAAGGGAAAAAAGTCGGACGTCCCGTCAAAGCCCGGGCGTACAAGAACAGTGAGCGGCGACGGGGTGGGCGAGACGACAGAGACAGAGGAGACGGCCGTGGTGGTGCGCGAAAAGGACGGCGCAAAGGTCGTCGTCATGACGCTTTCTTGTCCGGGGATTGACGCGAATAGAAGAGGTCCGAGATTAGAGATAGTACCACTGCTGCTGCCGCGCTTGGTTGCCAGTCCGAAACCGCCGAGTTGGCCACACGTGCTGCATTTCCAATACCAGCCACGTTTGAAAAAGCGATCAAGTCTGAGATTCGCAAAGACACCACCGAGATGAAGCCTGCCAGCCAGCAATTCTGTCACTAACGTAGCTCTGGACGCGGTAAGATGTATGATGGAATTTTCTGCATCCGCTCAGCGTGCTAAAGAGGTGAGGCTGGATAGCGTGATGGGGGATCATCCATTGATAATGTGCTGTTGCGGAGCCGCCCCAGGCGGTCCGTTAGTTGGAGCGCCCGACGGGACTTGGCATCATCATAGGTGGCTGGCATGGTCGGGATTCTCGGTTCGGGCGCTGATCCAAGTGTCGTGTGCAATGTCCAGCTACTGCACTATCTTAGAGACGGAAATGAAGACGTAGGTAGAGTTGATGATGTTGAGGGTATCGCGATATTGAAGTGTGTAAGTCGTGTCTGGTGCATTTTGCAAACAAGCTTTGACGAGGCGCAAGCCGGGCCGGGCCCCGGTTTATCGAAAATTTTGGGCAGACGCCGGCATGTGCATGCAGCTTGGTGTCAGCTGCCAAACAGTGGGGTGCCAGCTGGCAGCATAATGTTGTGACGTGAGCAAACGGACTGTGCTTTTTTATTTGAATTCTGAGTATTGCGATAGATTCGGTATTAGGCAAGAATGTTCTCGTGATGAAAACACTGCTATGGAGTGCATCTTTCCCAGATCGGCCCCAGTGTTGCAGGTGACTGACACGGCCGCAATCAAACTACACAGCGACAGCGACAAAATTAAATCAGAGAGTACCATCATAAAAACAAGCAATAATTTAATTTGATAAACGCAGGAATTTGCATGGATCTCGATATCTCTATCAAAATGCATGACTCGGTTCAACGTCCCTCCGCCAAACCACCACTTACTTACCACCACCGCAATTAGCCCGACGTAAGCCGACCCCAGGACGTCATCCCGGCCGAAGCTAGCTCTTCTCACAGCAGCCAGCTCCCATTCTTCATCACACACACACACGTACTAATCCTCTTCTTCCCTCTCCCATCTCAATTGAATTGAATTGATTATACGCAAAAGGGTGGGCCACTTTCAAAGGCCTCCTACTTGATCCGCCTTTTGACCAATCCCCGCCGGCCGCACTTTCCCCCCCCC
>JMNB01000530.1:0-58773 GCA_000733645.1 Beauveria rudraprayagi
TTTTTTTTTTTTTTTTTTTCTTTCCGGATACGTCATGTATTGAAATAGTTTTTGGAGTTTAGACTGGGGCTTGTAATCGATGATGTAGGTAAAATAAATGCTGGCGTTTGATCTGCAGAAGCCGTTTAACTAGTTGGTGTAGGGGTCAAGTCTGTCGCACAATAAAGTTTGTCGATGGATTTCCTTCCGAACAAGGCAAATGGCAGCTTCTTTAAAAAAGCACACAGGCTATCGCGATACTCAAATACAAATAAAATGATGCTCGCAGCCTTGGAGCGCCAACGTGGCGGACTCTGTTAGCCATCTTCTCAGCCTTGTGACTTGCAAGGCTAACTAACTATTACATCATAGTGCGGCGACAATTGCACTGCGAAATATTTAATAAGATTATATTAAAACAAGTTAAAGGCTTAGCTAATAATATTATAAATATAATACTAAGCTAAGGTACTAATAGTTATTTTATAGTTTATACCTATCAGGTGCAAAGCCAATTCCATAAGAAAATGGACAGTGAGTGGCCAAGCAAGTACATTTCTGTGAGCACATGGAAAGTCACCCGATGAACCGCAGGACCTTCTAGAACGATGATGGGCATTTGGCGGGTAAAATTTGCAAGTTGCAAAAAAGAATTTGAATCCAAGGGCAATCTCAACAGTACTTTCGCAACCTTGTAATGATGAATACACTACAATGTCTTGAGCAATGTACAATGTCTCACGGGAAAACGATCCGTCGCGGGCATAAAAAGCAAATATTTGATGCTGCCGCCGAAAGCAAAAGTTTTTTGAGATCTCGTGAGATTTCTCACGCCCATCAGAGTCAAGAATGTCTTGACCCTCGATATTGTCAATCTGTGCGACCTCTGGAAATGCTGTCTAACATACAACAGCCGAAATATAAGACACTGTACTTCGTACCTTCTACTACATTATTTCTTACATGTTTTAGATTGACTCTTGACTTTCGTATTTCATGACTCAGTCTGTATATGTATCAAGCTAAACCTCTCAGCGAAATTTCAAGTCAATTTCTCCTTTGCCTCGTGACATGGACAGCGACCGCAACCATCAACCAGCTTACATTGCTTGCCTCAACACGTCAGTTTTGCAAACCTTGCAACTGCCGCGCGACATGCCTTCGTCCGAAATTCCTCTCATTGACCTTGCCCGATTTTGTCTACCATTTCTCTCCACTCTCGAAGCTCGCTCGCAGTCACAAGGTTGTCGGCGCCCGCATCGCCAACGCCACCCCCAACACGTTTTCTTTCACATGAGCAATCGTCGAGTTGCCCACTCATTGCACCGACACCGAGGATGAGGCCGTCTGCGACGTTTTTCCCCAAGAGTTGGACGCCAAGTCGTGCGCCAAGTCGTGCGACAAGGGCTTGGTACCGCGCACCCCCGGCACTCAACAGTCATGAATTACCCCCGGCAATTCCAACCCCAGTGGATCGGCAATAAGAGGCGTTTTATCGTTCGTCTTGATCCACGCAGGGATAACTACCATGTTGCGAACCAGGGTGCCGCAATTTCAGAGCATGTCGTGGCTTCAGTCATGAGGACGGGCGCCATTGCCGGCTCAAAGACAGGCAGGGCCTGTACTCGGCAAGGCCATTCATTACTGGTACTGGTATACAGACGCATTCCAGAACAAGGCCCAAAGCTCTGCTCGGACCAAGACGCACGCCAACTCCGCTCATGTCTGGGGACATATCCGAGGCCGAAGATGCCCTTGACAAGCCGCCCTTGACTAGCAACAAAGGCCCGACTACCCCAGATGCGGCATGCATATTCGGTGTCGACTCTTTCCACTTCCATTCTCGGCCGAGCCCTTGGCGTGCGCCTCCATTGGCTCGAATGCACTTCACTATGAAGTCGGCAAGCTGCGGATGCTCAATCGCAAAGTCTAATAGATCCGTTCCGAACCCAAATTTTACCCGAAAAACTCTTTTTTCGACGTTAAAGCGGTCAACCTAATACAGTGCATGACCAACAACCACTACTAGAGAGGCCGGAAGCGGATGAAATTTGCCGTTGGTCTCACGAGACCTGTCGTGTATTGGCTACCTCCGTAGCCAAGACCGAAAGGTCCATTGGGATATTGACTTGCCGGACATGGAGTCGAAAACGGCACTTGAAAGATTCGAAAACTGAACAAAGAACTTTCCATGAACCAATGAATATCATGCCCGCCAGCTCGGTGGCGTTGGCTCCGAGTCTATTGACAGACCGTCATTCTTTCCTCCTTGGGGACCCAACACCTGCGTCACCATCTTGGTCGCGTGAGCTTTCTGTGCCAATGGTAATGACAGTTTCCAGCCTGAGCCGTTGCGCCTTCTCCATGAGGCTTTTGAGTCTACGTTCCGAGTTGCCTGTTTGAGGAAATAGACTCTGATTCTCTCCCCGAACCCCCGCGTCATTCGCTTGTAAGTGGAATTCGAAGGAATTGGTCACCGGTAGTTTCAAGACTGAATCGTCAAGTCCAAATTCTATAAATTCACTTGACTTTCTCGACAGAATTGGTTCCATTTTCTCCATCATGCTCTTTTGGTTACCACCAACAAGTATAAGTGGCAGACTTTATTCAAAGCAGAGTGCAATTATCAAGACATGTTTTCTCTACATTGGCTCTCTGGCCTTGTCATCGGGCTATACCTGGGCAGATATACAGCCGCCCAGTTCGTCACCCCGCCAAAGAGCGACACCTTTACCAATGTAACAGGATACGCCAATGTTCCCGTCCGCTACAAGCAGGTGCCCCCGGGCATCTGCGAGATGAACCCCAGCGTCAAGAGCTATTCCGGATACGCCGACGTCGCCGAGGACCAGCACGCCTTCTTTTGGTTCTTTGAAGCCCGCGACGTCGACCCAAACACGGCGCCGCTCAGTGTCTGGGTCAGCGGCGGGCCGGGCTCCTCGTCCATGAACGGGCTCTTCAAGGAGATTGGTCCCTGCGAGATTGACTACTTTGGCCAGCCCGTCAACCGCCCGCACTCGTGGTCGCGCCGCAGCAACCTCTTATTTGTCGACCAGCCCACGCACGTTGGCTTCTCCTACTCGGTGCCCGTGCCGGGCACCATCGACGGCAAGACCAAGACCGTCGTGCCGCTGCCCGACCGGACGTGCCCGCCAGACGCAAAGACCTGCGGCACCTTTTCGCTGCCTCACGCCAACCTGACGGCCAACTCGACGGCCAATGCCGCGCCCAACATGTGGAGGACCTTGCAGGGCTTCATGGGCGCCTTTCCGCAGTACTCGCGCCACGGCGTCCACTTTGTCTCCCAGTCCTACGGCGGCCACTACGCGCCCGTCTTTACCGACTACTTTCTGAAGCAGAATGAGAAAAAGATGCCCGGCGCCGCGCACATTGACCTCAAGAGCGTCCTCATTGGCAACGGCTGGTACGACCCCATTGTCCAGTACACCGCCTACTACAACTACACCGTCTCACCGGGCAGCACCTACGACTTTGCCATGTTCAACACGTCCATCCAGGAAATGATGCACGAGGACATGTTTGGTCCCAAGGGCTGCCTCAACAGGCTCAGAGAGTGCCACAAGAACAACGACCAGAAGCAATGCGAGGCCGCGGACCGTTACTGCATCGGCCACATTGACGGCTTCCCATCACGCTACGCGAACCGCAACGTGTACGATGTCCGCCAGCTAGACCCCAGTCCTTTCCCCTATGGCTTTTACAAGAACTACCTCAACAGAGCCGACATCCAAGAGGCCATTGGCGCCTTTACCAACTTTTCCTCTTCGAGCACCGCCGTCGCGCAAGCCTTTCACACCACCGCCGACAACGGCCGCAGCGTCGGCTCCGTCGAGGCCCTCCAGAACCTCGTCAACCACGACGTTGCCGTTGCCATGTGGGCCGGCGACGCCGATGTCATCTGCAACTGGTTCGGCGGCCAGACCATCGCCGACATGGTCGACGTCGCCGGCTGGTCCGACGCAGGCTTCACCAACCTCACCGCGAGCGACGGAAATGTCCACGGGCAGGTCAAGCAGCTCCGCAAGTACAGCTTCACGCGCTTCTACGAGTCCGGCCACGAGGTGCCCTTTTACAAGCCCCTCGCCTCGCTCGAGTACTTTGAGCGCGTCATTGGCGGCTTGGATGTGGCCACGGGCAAGATTGACATTACGAGCCAGTGCAACTACCGCAGCGTGGGCACGCCGGAGAGCACGTATCGCCAGGGTAACGCCACGGTGCAGTGGGAAGTGACGCCGGAAAATGTAACGTACAATGTCGAAACTGACAGGCCGGGCGCCGTATGGATCAACAGCAAAGATAGCTGCATTGCGCCCAAGGCTGGAGCGTCAGCTCACTAGTTAGGCGATGCGGAACGGTTGGATAGGGAGGGGTGTTGGTTGTAGTTTTGCTTGTAACTCGAAAGCCATTTCAATTAAAAGACTCGATTTACTTTTTTTTTATAAAAAAAGAAACCTAGTAAATACATGTTGCATCACTAAATACCAGACGCAATGACTACAATAGAATACGGAAAAGCGTAGATGAGAAGAATAGTTCAGACTAAAACAAGTAGAATAAACGGAGAAGAAGCAGAATCAAAGGAATAAGGAATGGACCACTATTTGCTTCCAAGTTAAAGTAGCAATGTTTGTATCATGAACGTTTCCCATATCTCGAAGAAGCTAACTGTAGCATCACTCTTCAAGCATCACTATTCAGATCTTATTTTGGACAAGTCGCTGGGGTTAGCACGGCGCGTCATGCGGCGAGTAAAACAGGGCAACCATCTCGCATTCTTTTAGTCACGAATAAAAAATGTGAATGGTAGAAAAAGTCTTTTAGCATTTGGCTAAATATTCACTTGACTCATTAATTCATGTGCAAGACATGTCGCCCATTACCCGTGGGCAAGGGCCATCTCATCTCATTCATCCTCTGACACTCTTTTCTTTCCACCAATCCACAAACAGGAAAAGGCTTCATTATCCTCTGCAATCGTAAAAATAAATTTGGGCTTGGGAGATTCCCGCCCTGCGCTTCATGTAAAAATCATTCAAGATCCAAAAATATAAAACATAAATACTGAAATTCATATGTGCAAGTCGCCTTATGCAAAGGTTCCATAATCAATCAACTTAGGATGAGCCCCCACTGCTTGAAGATGGGCCCGACAGAGCTGAGAAAATGGCCTGCAAAAGGTCAGATATTGTTGCAACCAGCGGCGTGGCATCGCCAATCAGTTCCTGCGTGTTGCTGACAAAGTCAGACGTCAGGAGAGACTCGGCGTTGAGCAGCAGCGTGGCAATGCCAGCAACAGTCTCCTTGGTGAGCAGAGGTGCAACAGCCTCAATCAGACCCTTGAGATCGATCTCGCCAAGAGCACCCAGAAGAGGCTTGACCATGTCGAGCAGAGGCTTCAGGCTTTCGAGAAGCTCAGGAATGTTGACATTATCGAGCGCCTCAACCAGCGGCAGAGCACCACTGATCAGAGAAGACGTCTCATTGACAAACTTGGGTGTGAGGAGATCCTCGGCGTTGTAAACGAGACCAAGGACCTTCTTGATAGACTCAGGAGTGAGGAAAGGCTTGAGGACGTCAAGGAGAGCCTTGAGGTCAATCTCGCCCAGGGCACCCAGCAGAGGGCTGAGCTGCTTAAGTAGAGGGCTGAGCTGCTTAAGAAGCTCAGGCAGATCAATCTCACTAAGAGCAGCAAGTAGAGGCTTGACGGCTTGCAGAAGAGGGCCGGCATCACCGATAAGTGCCTTGGTCTGCTGGACAAAGTCGGGAGACAGGAGATCTTCAGCGTTGGTGAGAAGGCCGACAATCTTGTTGATGCTGTCTTTGGACAGGATGGGAGCCAAGGAGTCGATGATACCTGCAAGATCAAGCTTGCTGATGCTGGCAAGAAGAGGACCAAGCTGCTTGAAGAGACCTTGGAGATCAACACTGCCAAGGGCAGCGATGAGGGGACCGGCGCCGGCAATAAGACCTCTGGTGTCCTTGACAAAGTCGCCAGTGAGCAAGTCTTCGGCATTGCCAAGAAGGCCGAGGAGACCGCGGATGGACTCGGGAGTGAGTAGAGGGCTGACGGCGTCGAGTATTCCCTTGAGATCAATCTTGCCAAGAGCGTTGAGCAGAGGCGAAAGCTGAGCCAGCAAGGCCTTGAGATCAATGTCCTTGAGAGCGTCAATAAGAGGAAGGGCACCACTGATGAGGCTCTTGGTCTGATCGACGAATTCAGCAGTGAGCAGCGACTCGGCGTTTGTCAGGAGCTGAACAAGACCCTTGATGGTCTGGGGAGTGAGCAGAGGAGCAAGGGCATCAAAGAGACCCTTGAGGTCAAGCTTGCTGATTTCATCCAGAAGAGGGCCCAGCTGAGTGATGAGCTTATCGAGATCAAGCTTGCTGAGGCTGGCGATGAGAGGGCTGGCACCCTTGATGAGAGCACGGGTATCCACAACAAAGTCCTTTGTGAGGAGGTCCTCGGCATTCTGCAGCAATTCGACGATGCCAAGAATGGTGTTTCTTGACAATAGCGGTTTGAGCGCATCCAGAAGGCCAACCAGGTCAATCTGACCAAGTTCTTCAAGGAGAGGGCCGACCTGATCGAGAAGCTTCTTGAGGTCAAGCTGGCCGAGGCTGGCAATAAGGGGTTCAGCGCCATTGACGATGTTAATAAGCTTCTTAATGGTCTCAGGGGTGAGGAGGGGTTTGAGAGCCCCAATAAGACCAACGAGGTCGATTTGGCCGAGCTCGTTGAGAAGAGGACCGACTTGATCAAGCAATTTCTTAAGGTCAAGCTGGCCGAGGCTGGCAATGAGGGGCTCAGCGCCATTGACGATGTTAACCAGCTTCTTGATCGTCTCGGGTGTGAGGAGCGGCTGAACAGCCGCCAAGAGACCCGCCAAATCAATCTTACCGAGCTCTTCCAGCAGAGGACCGACTTGGTCAAGCAACTTCTTGAGGTCAAGCTGACCCAGGCTGGCAATGAGGGGCTCGGCGCCATTGACAATATTGATAAGCTTCTGGATGGTCTCAGGGGTAAGGAGCGGCTTGACAGCACCCAAGAGACCCGCCAAGTCGATCTGACCAAGCTCTTCCAGAAGAGGGCCCACTTGGTCAAGCAGCTTCTTGAGGTCAAGTTGACCCAGGCTGGCAATGAGCGGCTCAGCGCCATTAACAATATTAATAAGCTTCTGGATAGTCTCGGGGGTAAGGAGAGGCTTGACAGCGCCCAAGAGACCCGCCAAGTCGATCTGGCCAAGCTCTTCCAGAAGAGGGCCAACTTGGTCAAGCAATTTCTTGAGATCAAGCTGGCCAAGACTGGCGATCAGAGGCTCAGCGCCATTGACGATGTTGACCAGTTTCTGGATAGTCTCGGGGGTAAGGAGCGGCTTGACAGCACCTAGGAGACCTGCCAAGTCGATCTGGCCAAGCTCTTCTAGAAGAGGGCCAACCTGGTCAAGCAGCTTCTTAAGATCGAGCTGGCCAAGGCTGGCGATCAAGGGAGCGGCGCCGTTAACAATGTCCACGAGCTTACCGATGGTGTCGGGAGTAAGTAGAGGCTTGACAGCGTCTAATAGACCTGCCAAGTCGATCTGTCCAAGCTCTTCCAGTAGAGGACCGACTTGGTCAAGCAGCTTCTTCAGATCAAGCTGGCCTGCGCTGGCAATCAAGGGAGCGGCGCCGTTAACAATGTCCACGAGCTTACCGATGGTTTCGGCGCTTAGAAGTGGCTTCAGGGCCTCAAAGAGACCTGCAAGATCAAGCTGGCCAACCTGCTTCAGGATTGGTTCAAGCTGGTTGATGATATCCTGGAGATCGAGCTTGCCAAGACTGGCGATCAATGGAGCGGCGCCATTGACGATATCCACAAGCTTGCCGATGGTTTCGGTGCTCAGGAGCGGCTTAAGAGCCTCAAAGAGGCCTGCGAGATCGAGCTGGCCAACCTGCTTCAAGATGGGCTCAAGCTGGCTGATGATATCCTGAAGATCGAGCTTGCCGAGACTGTCGATCAACGGGGCAGCGCCGTTGACGATGTCGACAAGCTTGCCAATAGTCTCGGTACTGAGGAGAGGCTTGAGTGCCTCGAAGAGACCTGCAAGATCCAGTTGTCCGAGTTGCTTCAGAATTGGCTCGAGCTGGCTAATGAGGTCTTGGAGGTCGAGCTTGCCTAGGCTAGCAATGAGTGGCGCGGCACCGTTGACGATGTCAACAAGCTTTCCAATGGTCTCGGTGCTTAAGAGCGGCTTAAGAGCCTCAAAGAGACCTGCGAGATCAAGCTGACCAAGTTCCTGGATGATGGGCTGCAGCTGGTCAAGAAGCTTCTGCAGGTCAAGCTTGCCAAGTGAGGCGACAAGAGGGCCGGCATTGGAGATGAGAGACTGAGTTTGCTCAACAAAGTCAGAAGTAAGAAGCTGCTCAGCATTGAAAAGCAGAGAAACGATGCCCTGGATAGTCTCCGTCGTGAGAAGAGGAGCGATCGTGTCAATGAGGCTCTTGAGATCGATTTGGCCAAGGGCCTCGAGAACGGGGCCTAATTGATCGAACAACTTGGATAGATCAACCTTGCCGAGGCTGGCAACGAGCGGCGCAGCGCCAGAAACAAGGGACTTGGTGTCGTCCACAAAATCAGAGGTAAGAAGTTGCTCAGCGTTAAAGAGCAGAAGAACGATGCCTTGGATGGTCTCAGTCGTGAGAAGAGGAGCGATCGTGTCAATGAGGCTCTTGAGATCGATTTGGCCGAGGGCCTCAAGAACGGGACCCAGCTGCTCAAACAACTTGGATAAATCGACCTTACCGAGGCTGGCAAGAAGGGGCTCGGCACCATCGATAATGGAGATGATCTTGCTGATCTCATCAGGCTGCAACAGAGGCTTAACAGCTTCCAAAATGCTGCCGAGATCGAGCTGACCAAGCTGCTTGAGAAGAGGCTCAAGCTGCTTGATGAGGTCCTGGAGGTCGAGTTGACCAAGCTCCTTGATCAGAGGCTCGGCTCCATCTACAATGGAAATGATCTTGGCAATCTCATCAGGTTGCAGCAGAGGCTTGAGGGCTTCAAGAATGCTGCCGAGATCGAGCTGGCCAAGTTGCTTGAGAATGGGCTCGAGCTGCTTGATCAGGTCCTGGAGGTCAAGCTGGCCAAGTTCCTTAATGAGGGGCTCGGCACCGTCAACAATGGAGATGATCTTGGCAATCTCGTCGGGCTGAAGAAGAGGCTTGACGGCCTCGAGAATGCTGCCGAGATCGAGGCCACCGAGCTGCTTGATGATGGGCTCAAGCTGCTTGATAAGATCCTGGAGGTCGAGTTGACCGAGTTCCTTGATGAGAGGCTCAGCGCCATCGACAATGGAGATGATCTTCTTGATCTCGTCAGGCTGTAGCAGAGGCTGGAGGGCCTCAAAGAGACCAGCGAGATCGAGGCCACCAAGTTGCTTAAGAAGTGGCTCGAGTTGCTCAATAAGACTTTGCAAATCGAGTTTACCGAGACTGGAGATGAGAGGCTCAGCCCCATCGATGATGGACTGGATTTTCTGGATCTCTTCGGCAGTGAGAAGGGGCTTGACGGCCTCGAGGATGCCGGCCAGATCGAGGCCGTTAAGCTGCTTGAGAAGAGGCTCAAGTTGCTCGATGAGAGAGGCCAAGTCAAGCTTACCCAGGCTGGCAACAAGGGGCTCGGCTCCGTCAATGATGCTGATGATCTTCGTAATCTCTTCGCCGGAGAGCAGAGGCTTGAGAGCCTCGAGCAAACCAGCCAGATCGAGGCCAGTAAGCTGCTTGATAAGAGGCTCAAGCTGCTCGATGAGAGAGGCCAAGTCAAGTTTACCCAGGCTGGCAACAAGGGGCTCGGCTCCGTCAATGATGTTGATGATCTTCGTAATCTCTTCGCCGGAGAGTAAAGGCTTGAGAGCCTCGAGCAACCCAGCCAGATCGAGGCCGCCAAGCTCCTTGAGAAGAGGCTCCAATTGCGAAATGAGACTGGCCAGATCGAGCTTGCCAAGTTCGTTGATGAGAGGCTCGCCAGCGGTGACAATGTTGCGAATCTTTTCTGGAATGGGATCCTTCAAGGTCTTGCCGAGACCAATAAGACCGTCGTGTACACCCTGGATGAACTCGGGAGTAAGAAGCTGGGTGACAGCTTCGAGGGTCTTGACCAGGTCTGTGATGGGCTTGACGATGGGATCGAGAATGCCGCTGATTCCCGACTGAAGAGGGTCGAGGAGACCGTCGAGGAGACCGTTTTGATTGCCGAGAGCTGAACTAGCACTCTGGGAGGACGTGGTTCCCGATTGAGCGTTTGTGGCATTTTGTCGTCGAAAAAGGGTGGAAACTCTGGGATCAAGGCGGTCCTGCTGTTCCTGCCTTTTGAGGAGGGCGGTCAACTCTGTGAGGGTATCGGTGAGCTGGCTACGAGGGACAAGAGCCAAGTTGTGCTTGGAAAGAATCTGGTCGAGGTTGTTGCTCTGAAGGATATCCTCAATCGTAGTCTCTGGGGGGGACTGAGTACGAGGGCCAGCAGCGACCAGGGCTGCAGGGGCCACGGCTCCCACCAGAATGGAAGTCCACCTCATGGTTGGGGTTGTGTGGTGTTTGCCTCACCAGAAAGGAAGCAGTCTTGCTGGACTGGTGTATTGGCTTCCCACCTGGACAAGACAATTGGCGAAGATGGAGAGGTGTAAGAGAAGAAGAAAGGAGCCAGCAAGAGAAGGAAAAGAGGCTAGGGCGGAGGAGGAGTAGATATGTAGTGAGGACTGGAGCGGGTGGATATTCGAGAATAGCAAAAGACGCAGCATACCAGGTCGAATCCGCACAGAGCACACAAGAGGGAACGGTGGAGGAGGGCTTGCAAGACAAGGTTGTAAGTCGTGCGTCTGTGTGTCGACTGGCAAGGGGGGGTGTGCGATGCTGCCAAGTGCTGTGGGACGGCGGGAGGCGTGGGAGTTGAAAGAAAGCGGAGAAAAGCTAGAGAGCCTCGGAGCTGCTGGTACGAAATAGTTGGACATGGCCATGCGGACGACAATGAAGACGGGAGAGCAAGCGAGATGCGAAGGCAGGGCCAAGGCAGAAGTCGAGAACTCTGCTGATCGGCGACGCCTGGTGGGAGAGTTGCCAGTTAGCTAGCCATTGGGTCCAAAGATGGTGGAGAGAGTTCAGAGGGAGTGGACGGAGACCGTGGGCAATCCCCCAGGTTTCCCCAAGTTTACGGATACTGACCATGACAATTGGGTCAGTGGTGACATTTTGACTCTGTGATAGGCCGTTGACCCGTCGAGCAGTACAGGCAACAAGACGAAGGTGGACTCGTGGAGCCATGATGCCCACTGGGCGGGGAGGGGCGTGGCCAAAGGGTACCTAGTGCGGTGGAGAAGACATTCATCAGTAGTGCCGTAGACGGCAAAGTTGACGGAGTAATTATTACTGGTACATAAGCTTGCTGGGCTGCGTGGGCATTCTGGTGGCGTCGAGTAGCTGAGTAGTAGCGTCGCGGTCGGAGGAGGAGCGGATTGAGCTGCGGGCAGATTTGTGATGATGGGAGATGATGAAGATGATGGAGATGATGGAGGAGAGGAAAAAGGAAACGGTCTTGTTGGTGAAGGTGTTGGGATATGGGCAGACCTGCGTTTGTTTGCATTCTTTTTTACGTGAGCAGCTGGCAGCTGGCAATGGCAATGACGGCAAAGTGCAGACAGCTCTTCGCATGAGGAGAACATTCTGCAATAACATATCCCAGCTCTGCAATTGCTCATTCCATATCAGTAGCTGTAACTGCCTTGTTCCTGTCCGTATAATGCACACGCTCTTTGCGGTCAACTGCCCGTGTTCCACCGCATCCCGGCCTTGCAGTAGTTTGTACGCCAAAGACTCGATTTCCGCGCCCATCTTCTGCACCACCTCGTACCTACTGCATGACACTAATAATATACGGATAGAACTATCCAGCCACCACAACGCTGCCTCGGCATCTTGGGACATCAATTACCAATTATGGTATTCATGGCGTTTTCTAGTCAGCCCTCCATGGCCGAAAATGCTTGTGAAATCAATCCTTGATGGGCCGTGATGTCTCCAGTGGTGCTTCCCAGCTTCTCCTCCCCCGGACAGTTCACGACCAAAGGCGGGGAAGCCAGAGCCCCAATGACAACCACCCTATTATGTGTTTTCCTCTTCCTTGGTAATATTGACTCGTCCGTGGGACCGCCGCAGAGTTTTCCGCCGCAGCTCAGCAACCCTGGAGGCGCGACCCCGTCATTCGCCCATTCATCATCGCATCGTCCGTTGTGGAGAATGCCCAGCCCGCGCACGGTGATGCAGCACGACTTAGTATTGACCATCCCCCTCTCATCTTACTATTACCGGGGGGTAAAACTGGCTCCTAGGTGACGTGCCCATGCGGGCGGCCACTTATTACTGCAAAACTCATAATACCAGTACGTTGCGAGCCGCAAAACCACTCAATACTACCAGGGTGAATTGTGAGTAAGAAAAATTTTCTCTTGCAGACTTGCTACCGGCAGCTATCAGTCTACCGTTACCGGACTATGGACTATGTATGTGCATCAGCAGTGGAGCGTCCAGGTTGACGCGTTGTATAGTTTCTGCCACCATCATCACAAAAGTAGTTGACCAACTCACTACAGAAAGCATTCATGGGAAACAACAAACTGCCACATTGTAGAATTTGCACAATGGGTTCAATATCTAAACTGAGCTCATCGGCAATTTTTTTTTTCTTAAAACAAAAAAGAAATCGTATTACGATGTGTCGCTTTCCTTGCAGATGACAATGCCTTCTCAGCTTCCTTCCCTATGACGGGAGTGACGACGTTTTCGTTGTTGTTGCGGCTCAAGAAGAGTCACTAGGCGAAAGAGGAATGAAAGCGTCTGGGGGCGAAACTGATCCGTTCAGCTGGCGTTGCTAGTCCATGACACAACAAGCCCAAAGCCAGTTTCCCTCTGGGTTTGTCGCCACAAGAATCTATTCGTACGCCACACTCTCTTTACCAGTACTACCAGCGGCGTGGCCGCCGAGATACCAGGCAACCAGGCTAGCGGCGTCGGCGACTGTTGAACTAGTTTACTAGTATTAATAGTTTTTCCCTGTCTAGAACGTTTACGGGTGCTGCTCGCTTATTCGACGGTGAATGAGCTCGCAGTCACGTCACGGCAAGTTCCGTCAAGGCCGAATTCACTGTAGTGACTTGTCGTTTGATTACTTTTGACTAATAAAACGCGCAACTTGAGAGAGAACACTTACCATCAGTCTTCGAGGTTGACAACTGCCAGCAGATAGTTTCAGCACATTTCTTCCACATCTCACCAACACACTGAATCCCTCATGAAGACGAAAAAGCTTTCAGTGAGGCTCCACCGGCAACCGGTGTCCTTGGACAAATTCGGCAAGGCTGATTTTAGCATAGCGGGCTCCATGGCGTCAACTCTATCCTCGTCAGCTGTGGCTGCTCGTCATGGTTGTCCGCAAAACCCCTGGTATATTGATGGTTGAGAGATTCTATACGCGTTATTTGATTGGATTACCCCGGAGTTTCTTGTTTCCGCGGCGTAAAGTTGAGGCAGTTTTGCTTGGCAGGTTATGGCAAGTTGGCAAGGTCGCGTGCCGCTCATGAGGCGTTCCAGGTACGGCGGTTGATTCTATGTTGTGCCACAAGCGGACATCATAGGACAAACTAGGCGCAACTGTATAGACCGCTAGCAACATCTGCAACAACGGTGATACAAGATCTAACAAGCCATGCCAATAATGCCAATAAGAACGATGAGCTATTGACAGCGGTATGGCTTGTCCGCTTGGACGTGGCTTTCATCTTTTATTAGAGCTTTCTCATTAATCTTCCACAACCAGCACCTCATTTCGCTCTGCGCGAATCAATCGGACCAACCGGGAGGTCCAAGCAGCGAGTTGGCCCGGGACGCCGCCTGATGTGGATATTGTCTTTGACAGACTGGGGGCTTGATTGGATGGCGGCGCGGCAGGGCAACCATCTGGGCTCAGTACGCTCCACTGGCACGGTGCTTGGCAGAGAAAAGGAAACAGAGAAACACTTTGACACTTGTTTGGCTTGAAACGAAAATGACAATGACATGGACCAGGAAGGGAGAGGCTCATGACAGTCAGCGTTGCGCTCGGCTGGTCTTTCTCCGAGATTGATAAACGTACAACAGTAGAAGCACAGTCGCAACCAAAAGCGCACCAACAGTCAGCCACAGTGTAAAAACATGATGCACGCCTCGGAGCCACGGCCACGCAGGCTTGAACTGCTTTGCCAGAAAGGACCAATACGAGCTTGTAAGTCGGACAACTTGGCAAATTGTCCGCTTTTGGCGTTGAATAATAACCACAAATCCACAAATATTCTCGTCGTCTTCACTTTGGAACCCGTCTGTCCGCCACTGGTCTTCAAATAGCGGGCGTGCTAGCTTGGAGCTAGTGGCCACGAGTCCACGACGACGAGCGCTCGTACGAGAACCGACACCCACAAGCCGCTTTCGCTCCGTATTATAAGAGTTCTGACTCGTTATGAAATTGTAGCCCTGCACTTGGTCAGGGTTCGTCTCAGTGGCCCTGAGAAAAAACTGCGATGGTGAACTCCGGTCCACTTCGGCTCCAATGCGTCCCCGCGTGCCCGCCAAAGTGCCATAAATATCACCGCGCTGTTTGGGCAGGCGGGTTGACGGGCGTGACGGGCTCAAGCAACTCGGCTTGGTGATGGTCACAAAGGCAGGCTGTCTTCGTTTCCCCGCGCGGAAGGCAATTCAAGGCTGTTGACAGGGGAGAAAAGCCACAACGCCAGCCGCGGCACAAGTTATCGAGAATGACGTCCAGTGGCCGCCAGCAAGATGGCCACGGCTGCCTGACAGGCCCAGCCTTTGGGGCTGGTTGAGGCCCGCAAGAGCTCGGGCGAGATCCCCATCCATCCGACAAATTACCCTGCCCATTTTCTTCCCCGTGCGGGGTAACAGCTGGTCCTAGGAGCTGGCAGATCTTGAGATGGGTGCCAAGCTGAACTGTGCGAGTCAGATTGGTGCTGGAAGAGTCGGCTGTGTCAAGCGACGAGCGGCCGTTTATCGCGTGTAATTTTCTTGCTTCATCTGTAGCTACTGTCAGCTTCGTTTGCAATAGAGCATTTCTCTTCTACCTTGTATGTTAACACATATAAATGTTTTTGGTTATAGCCAAGAGGTCAGTTTACCTCCCGAAACCATGGAGCGTCTGTGTGTTCTTGCAGCTGCACGCCCCAATGACTCCCCTTACAGCTAGAGGGTCCAGGCCTCGGCTGCCCCAGACCCGCTGAGCCGCTGCAGGGCCGGCGCCCGCCACAACTGCCTGTCCACTGAAGAGCACTGCATTCGAATTTTTTCACTGCCCAAGCGTGAGCTGCCACAATACCACGCTGCCACGCTGCTCAGTGTCGTGAGTGCCCACTCACACCTCTCGGCCGTCCCGCCCCACAGCCACTGTTGTCTGCATGCATAATCCACCTGCATGCAGCATGCTTTAATCTACACCCCTCCCCCCTGCGCCCCCACCATAATAACCATGTTCGCTTTGGTCGCGCATCTCGCCCAGCGCTTTTTTTTACTTGCAATTCATCAGCTCGCCCACCACCGCATTTTCTCTATTCTTTAATTACCTATACATTTCCCCTCGTCTGTTGCGGCCCTTGTATCCCCCAGATTTGCATTTTTTTTTTTTCCCTGGTCCTACTCCCCGCACTGCAATTGAACCCACATCCACCGTAACGTGTTCGATTGGTGCAGCTGTAACTAGAGTTTACTTTATAGGTACCCCTCTAACTTTTTCAGTTAAGGTAACGCAGCACAGCACCAAGACCGGTACAAGGTACCTACCTCTACCTGCGTGCAGCCTACCTACCACAACACCTGCCCCCTCCCCCAGCTTACTACTCCCACTCGCAAGCACATCTCTGCCTTTTGCATCATCTCAATTGATCCCAAAAGGCATTGACCTCGCGGGAAACAACGTCGCTTCACCATGGCGTCCGCGTTCAGGGAAGAGCATCACGACTCCGATGTCGATTCCTACCACGCCACAACTCACCACGCCACCACTGCCCGTGTCGCTGGCGCCAACGGACGTGGCAATGACCATGCCGGCCAGGCACTAGACGGCGATGAGATGCCTCCTTTGGAAAATGCATCGACTGCTGACACCAACGACCACATCATCAGCAAGAACAACCCTCGCCGAGAGATCACTCGAGAGAAGATTGCCACTGCAGCCAGAGAGGGAAAAACATGGAGTGTTGCCCATATCAAGCACAAATGGAAGTGGTATCTCTTGGGGACCATCATCTTCCTTGCCATTCTGCTGCCCATTATGTAAGTTTGCTCGTACCTCCTCCCGGCTCTCTTTGACTTGATAATTTGCTGACTCTCACGACAGCTTCACCGTGGCGCTGCCCGCCATTGTCCAGCTGATTGTCAACCAGCAGACACTCCCTATTAGAAGCGGCGCACTTAACGTCATTGCACCAGACGCCCTCAAGATCACACTGGACAGCTCATTTCGCACTCCCCCTGGTCTCAAAGCAAAGACCAATGAATTTGTTCTGGAGCTCTACGACAAAAGCGCTCCCGAGTTTGATCCCTTTCTGTCTGTCGAAGTGCCCCCTCTGAATCTTCAAGGCGGCAACACCAACTTTAGCATCAAGGACCAGGAACAGAAAATCACAAATCTTGAGTCCTTAACTTCATGGTTCAGCGGATTCTACGATGCCCCCGGCGAGTACGACCTCAGCGTACGTGGTACCGAGGCTGTCATTTCTCTCGGTGCCCTCAAGTCGCATCCTCGTCTCGACAAAACCATCAAGCTGCAGGGTCTCAATGCGCTTCAAGGCATCCAAATGCGCAAGCTTGAATTTCTCTTCCCGACCCAAAATGGCATCAACCTGAGGGGTGATCTCATGCTTCCTAACGTTAGCCCCCTCGCCTTATCTTTTGGAGACATTACACTGGGTATCGCCTCGGGCGACATGAAGCTCGGCGAGCTCACCTTAGCGGGCATTGTTATTGAACCTGGTAACCATACTCAGTCTTTTGAGGGCTTCATTGACCTCAATGTCATTCTTGGAAATCTCAGCGGCTTCCTTGGCAGCCAATCTCGACCCCTGGGCGAAGGTGTCGTGCAGCTCAACGCCACGGCCACCAAGGTCGTGATCAACGGAGACCAGCACATCACATTCCTGGAAGAGGTTTTGGGCAAACGGCCACTGGCAGTCAACATTTCCGTCGTCACTCTGCTGAGCGACATTCTCAGCGGTCTACTCAAGGGCGGCGGTGCCATTACTGGCGACGGGCCGAGCAACGGTACTGACTTTATCAACGCCCTGTCTGGCGTCTTTGCCAATCAGACACTCCTCGGCAACATTGCCGGCCACTGGAGCAAGCACAAGTCGCGCAGTGTCGACTCTGGCCTGGAAACGCGCTCCCTATTGGGCGACAACGCAATGTGGAACATGGTCAAGCTCGGACTCAAGCTCAAGGCTATGCAGAAGAAGTAATAGTCGACCCATCTTTTGACGGGCGTTTTGGTCTTTGCTGGTTTGGTCAATTTGCGTTTACATATTTTCCATTTTTTATGTTTTTACTGTTTCTTGCATAAAAGGGCCCGTATTGTTTATATGAGTTGAATGGCCACGGAAGATATCAATATTGTTAGAAAATCTTAATGATGATGATTTACGCATCTTGCTAATCAGCCTGTCTTGTTTTGTAACACACCAATGTGCCTTGTCTCGTGAGTTATCAACTTGTCTCCTTTTTTAACTCATATATTTGCCTTGTATTGTAAATTATCATCTGTCTTCCATTGTAAACCATCAAATTGTATTGTTGTAGCCTCTTATCCGAAGCTCGTCAGTCTGTGTTTCCTGTCCAGTTGAAAGTCATGTTTCATTTCGCGCCATGTCTCGGTCATTAGTGCATCCTGTCTTGCCTGGTTCATTGTTCTCGTCTTCTAGTGTGAAGCCGGCGCTCACACAATTTGACAGTTCCCGAGACAACCCATCTTATTGTCAGCTCATCACATCTTTTCCTCTTTGGGTGCAACGCACATCTTCTGCCCACCTACCGAATCGGATTCTTTGTCTCTCCCACATCTCATGTGAAGCCGAGTCGGGTTGCAGCACACCCCCCTCCACCACCACCACTTGCACCACTACCAACGCAAGCCTAAAATAACGCAGACTAAATGAGACCATCAATGCCTAGTTTACTACCCAACTCCCCTCCCCCGGACCGTTACAAGGGTCAAGCCAAGTGATTTATTCGCTACTGCCAGGCCGGGCTCAATGAATGTTTAGGCCGCGGTCAAAATTAATCAGTTGTCGCTCTGGAGGCTGAAAAAAACTGGGCGGTATCGCGCTTCTTTCACGTCGACGGCCGACGCGGAAATTACAATTCGGCTCTGGATCATTACATTCTTACTAGTCACGTTGATGATTACATATTGTACGGAGTAGCTGAGATGGGGCATCTTGTTGGCCATACAAAAAGACGACCCCAAGGAATACAGCTCGCAACTTGGGGTAAACATTTGGGTAGGAGGGGAAAAGTGCTATCGACGCCCATGTTGGGTGTCTAGGTGGCTAGCTGCTTCTGCTCTCTTTTTTTACCCTCTATATCTCTCTCTTCTTTTCGTTGCTAAAACAGCATTTGGCAGGATCGGCCGCCTCGGCATGCCACTTAAGGAAGTGTCGCCGTGTTCCCCATCCACCAGCCGGACAATGCGACCTGCAAGAGAAAATGACGCCTTGAATTGGAAGATGGCACAAAATCGTATTGTGTGTGTCCCCTTAGCAGAATTCGTCCCTTTCTTGGTAGTGAGACTGCCGCATCTAATTGAATGGCTGCAATGGAAAGATCGTTTTGGGCATGCAGGCCACCAAAGATCCGTCCTCGTCAGCAGTCGTGGCCACTGGCCACAATTTAGGCCGGCGCAACTAGACGTTTTGGGTCGATTCGCCTGTATATAGCGTGATGGCTAGGTGTACGGCCGGTGCTAATCAATTTGTTTGTTTATCAGGCAGCAGCGACCAACAAAAGAGAAAAAACTGCCGATGTCATGTCGGTCTGCATTATGTACGTATACTACGCTGAATGGCTCGTCAGAGACTTGCGATACATCTATGTTTATGTACCAAGATACAAGGGGAAAACCACTGAAAAAACCAAGTACAACCCCCAATACCTACCTGTTGCGTTGCAAAAAAAAAATTGCAATGAGAAATCACAAAAAGAATGCCGCAGCGAGGACTCGAACCTCGGTTTCCAGTGGTTCGCGGTGTTGTACACTCCACAAACTAGTGTCCTGACCCCTAGACGACTGTGGCCAATGAACGCTTTTCACTCGGTCTATTCCGTATATTACATCCCTCGGCTGCCCACGTATTTCCGGCTGACATTTTTTGCATGTGGAATCCTCATTTCCATTGATAGACATCATATGCTTTTTGTGTGTGTGTGTGTGTGTGTGTTTTTCGTTTTCCTCTTCTTTGCGGAACCACGCAGACGTTCGGCCTACACCCAGCCCATTCCGACATCCTCACCACCTTGCCATTTTTTCGACCAGGGTAAGGATTATGCCGGCACCTTATCCTTATCGCAACACAGCGCAGACGGCCAAGACAAAAAAAAAGTCAGCCAAGAATAAGACAACCAATAGCCAATAGCCAAACACCAATATCGGCGTCACCCCCGACTTTTTCCTTTTCCCCAGTCCTTTCCCGCCCCGTCACGCCCCATGGGGCCCCGCGGGGTAATTGCAGCAATACAACCGTCTCTTTGCGGGGTCAAGACATGCCGTGTGACCTTTGCCCGCACCACTGACCACCCCCCTAGAGCCTCATTGTCAGCACCCTTCATTGTCGGGCGCCGCCACGTCTCCCGCCTTTCGGTGGCTTGGAAAAAGAAGAAGAATCTGTCTCCAGTCGGCGGAATTGACAGATGCATAGATGCGCCGGCTCTCCGTTCCGGCTCGCGCGATGCCCTGCGCGAACAATGGCAGGCTCTAAAATGCGCGCTTTTTCTCGCGGGATTTTTATCCTTTTTTCTTTTTTCTTTTTTTTCTTTTTTTTGGACTTCGCTATTAGGAAGATAGTCATGGCTCATCTGCCGAAAAGGCGTTGTGACGTACTATTATCGACAGCGTTGATAATATCACGGCCACTGTGCACAATGGACAGCAGAGACAGATTCAACGGGGCCGCCACCCAGCACCAACAGACGCGCGTGGCTTCATCGTATCGTCGCACTTCCCTGCGCCCTCATTTCCAGGCTGCATGAGATCTTCCCCTCACGGTGGCCTCTTTATTACGCCTCCCTCGTCAGCCATGTGGGTGAGCTGCCGCTTGCCCTGTCAAGCCACGTTTGCACCCCCCTCCCCTCCCCCTCCATCCTTCTCATCACGATGAAGACCCCAGAGGAGGCTCTGCTCTGTGTCGCCTACATGTTGCGGTTATATGTGCGTAGTTGGAGAAGGCGGGCCAACTCCTAGGCTGTTCCGTTCACCGTGTGCTGGGTTGTGAATTGCTCATGGTTTGCAAAGAAACACTGGCTGTAATTATCCATGTAGTTGGAATTTCCCCAGATTCCAGGTTCGAGATAACGAATCTATCAGATAACAACAAGTGCCGGATTCGTCCAGCGGAGGATAAGCGAGCCCCGTTTCCCCAGGAAATATCATCGAGACTTTGGCCCATCGCTATGGTCACGATGTCGTGCTTTCCCAACAGCTGGGCGTTGGTTTTCTACCCTTTCCCTCCCCGCCATGTTTCTTGGTTCTCTATTACCCACCTTGCCACCCACATATCCCCCCATCTTACTTTTCCCCGCGCAACCGACAGCTACTAACTAATACCATGCGGCGGTGTGGTCATGGCGAGGATTATGCTTTGATGATCCACGCTCTGCCGGACAGGGGTGGGAAGGGTGTGCAGCGCTACTTTCGTATGTATGCATGCAACAGGCCCTATGCAGGCCAAGCTTCGGAGAATGGAAAGAGGGGAAGCTGCCACGCAAACCGAGGCTCTTTAGTGGGCTTTCGTCGTCTTTCCCCGCGCGACGCTATTCGCAAACGTCTGTGCAAAATACCTTCACGTATTCTTCTTACTCACATCCCCCACTCTTCACTTGTAAATATCCAATCAAAAGTTCTCAATCAATGTTATTTCTGCAAGAGTCATTTGTTGTTGTTTTTTTTGTTCCGCGGTGGCAAATGGCGGGGAAAAGCTCCATGTAGGGGGGGGTGTGTAGCCAGAAAAGGAACAAGTCCCTGCGTAGGTTTACGCTTGCACTGCCGAGTGTCAGGTAAGCGCAATTGCGCGCAGAAAATTTTTCGTCCTAGTGAATCGCTTGACAAAGATCCATAACAGGCTTCCAGCATGGCTATTTAGACTACGGGTTGTGGCGGTCTTGAGAGGCTTGGTTAACGGCTGCCTCACGCGTTGTCTCATTACCCAACAACGGGTTCTCATCAGCTTGACATTCATTGTCCTAAAGAAGCGCGTAGAAATCTTTGAGTCTATGATTGAGCGGGAATTCAGACCGTGTTCTAATCCTTGCAAACTCAATTTTGTCATTCTACCACGTACAGCTGCGCCCGCAAGCGATGTGACGATGCGAGGTGTAGAAGAGTCTCGTATGGCATGACCTATCGTATTGTAAACATCAAAGGCGTAACTCCAGTAAAAGTTCAATTGAAGTTTATATTTCCTCCTGGACTTATTTTAACGTTATTATATCGTCTCGCGATCACGTCGTCCTTGGCGCAGCACGAGAGCTCCTCATAGAAAAAAACATCAACAGCGAGCCGTCTGAGGCACTGGGTGACTCCTCATTGCTTTGTGCATCTATTATATTCTCATCATATTATAATTTAAGGGCAGGTCCTGAAAATCTTTTCATCAGACTTGGCGACCGCGGAATGCACGGTGAGTCCGTATCTTTCCCATCTCCGCAGCCCCAGGGTCCGCAGACGCAGAATTCCTCAGCTCGTGGCAAGCAAAACAAAGGCCTTTTAAGCTTTCTCGGTCCTGTTTGCATTCACTCGCCATTGTGTTTAATTGGCCTTGTTCTAATGGGCCACACGTCATTGTTTATTATGCAGTTGCCACTTTCCAGCCTCCCCAGATAGTCTTGGCTTGAACACGTTCGGCTCTCTCTGCTCTGACTGACGATTCCTCAGCGGCAACTTACTGTACCAACTCTCTTTTTACCTCTCTCACATTCGCATTCATGTCATCAGCAGACGTACTAGATGTGGAGAGCTTGTTTGCGTATTTGAAGAAGAGCAAGAAATCCGGGCGGGGTACACTGCCCCAATCTGACTGCTCATTGTTCCAAGGACCAACGTCTCAGCTATGACTTGTGGATTCTCTTGTAGATTACGTGGGTAGAAGCGCAAGGTTTGCATACTCTTGCAATTGAAGAATAGAGGGAGATTTGTGCCGCTATGCCTGTCCAGATATTCGTGCAAATGTGAGCTCCGCCATCTGTATTCACCAAAGACAAACAGCTCGTCTTGACGTTGCGTTTCCCGCCTTCTTTTCCGTCGCTTTTTAATCGCTCATGTTGGTCAAATATTATGCTAGTGTCCATTTTCATAGATATCCAAAGCAGGTGTGCCAGGACAGCGACTATCAGTGTCTAATACGCATGGGTGATTGTATTACTGCGATTGCACTTCCCTTATTCTTGGCTCTGAAAAGTGTTCAATATGAATTGATGAATAATTTCTAGACTCTCTTCGCTTACTGCCTCGCAAGGTGCCTGCTCTAATACCAGTTGAGAATATCGCAAGGCCAAATTTCGATTACAACCATCAAGCTGGTAACGCCACCTGTGAGTGGTTGTCAAGAAAATGATTGCCATTGCCTCTTCCTTTCTTTCAGGCAGTAATGTTTAGTCCTGTATCTGCGCTTGAAATGCTCACACTAGTCGCTGCACTTCTGCGTACGAGAGTGAGCTTGGACGTCCAGTGCAGGGTAGTCGACAGTCAACCGAGATGAAGCTTCCAGAGCCTCCGTTCAGTGCCTTTGCTCGTGTCGAAGCTCACTAAGACGTATTTTCTATCTATTCTTGAATACAAAAACTAAGACATGTACAGCAACGTCAGCGAAGCAGCAAATGAGCCTCGCTACCAGGTCGACGCCTAGATCAGGTTCCATACTTGTACACGGGAACCAGCGTGTTGTGAAGACGTCGAAATAAATCACAGGCGAAAATCGTCTTGAGAAGACAGATTGCGGAGAAACGGATAATTAAACAACATAAGAATATGTCGTCGTTGAGGAATGGCAAGCAGCCATGTCACGATGATGGGCAATGCCACTGGTGAAGCATTCACGAACGCTTTGCAAAGCCGTTATATTTCATAGTCACAAGACAACAGCCGTGAACCCAAATGGAACTAATCAGTGCTTGTCTTTCTCATGCTTGGCAAGTTTATCAGATCGAGAGTAAACCTTTGTGCATCCCTGATACCTGCACTTGTACACAGTCTTTTCCTCCTCGGGCAAGTGCACCTGCATGTGTCTGTCCAATTCGCGCTGCTCCGCCGACCGAAACTTGCAATCCGCATAATAATCACACTTCAAGGGTTTGGTGTGTTTCTTGACGTGTTTTCTGCGTCATGATCAGTATGTATCCATGAAGCACGGTGGCTTGTATCGCTTACTGGAGCAGGCTCCGTATCTCAAAGCTCTCGTTGCATTCGGAGAATGGGCAGTAGAACCGCCCATCTTTCTCACAAGGCAAGAGTTGATTGACAAAAGGGAATCGATCTTGCTCATATCTCACAAGAATGGGTGCGGTGGCCGATGAAGAGCCTTCGCCGACATCGACGCTCGTTGAGCTCAATGTCTGGTCAGCAGAACGTTGTTGCATTCGCATACTCGTCTCAGGTTGAGGAGTGTACGAGTACTGCTCCGATGTAGCACTCTATTGATGCATCATCCCTGGGTGCGAATACAAAACATTCTCTGTTGTGAGCTCGCCAGCCATGGGATTGTCGGCTTGTGCCTGCGAGTGCTGAGCTGATAGTAGCGCCGGATCAATGAAGTCACCGTCTTTCAAGAGTCAACATCTAAACAGAGGCATTTATTACACCCGTTCTCACCATATATAGTGTTGTCTGACATGTTTGCCGTCAGCGCATCTGCACCCTGAGGGAAATTGTCGGCTCTGTTGCTGCGAGAATTCATCGAAAGCAGTTCTGATGCAAATTCAAGGGAAGGAATTGTTTGACACTTGGTCAAATAAAGCATCTTTATATCCATAAACAGCTATCACAAAAAGCCTTTGCCTCTTCCTGCAGTGGCCAGCCACTACTGCAAGCCTGCAGATTAGGCATCCAGCCAAGCCCAAACAATGGCCAACACTTTTCAGCTCTCATCAAGGTGTACGCCTTCCTCACAACTAAGGCCCGAGGCGCTATTTCTTTCTCAAGTTTGCTCATTTTTGTCGTAATCAATCATCCGCCCGCGTACAGTGACCGGCCTTGCAGCCCTCGCAGCGGCTCCTATGATGAGGCCGCGTTTGCTTGGACTCGTGATGCACCCTCGGCACATTGATCCCACTCCAGATTTTGAGCCACTTTGCTACCCTTTCTTCGTATGTCTCATCGAGCGTTGGCTGGGCAAGAGCGTCGCACCTCTCGCAGCGCTGATGATACACCAGGACGGTGTACTTGTTGTCGCGAAACAGGCGAATCACGAAGGCGATGCACTTGCTGCTCCATTTCTTGGCACATTTCTTATTTCCGCATTGGAACTTTCCGGTGACATTGGTGTCTTTGTATTTGATGGGGTAGCTCTTCTCGCCCCGAGGCCGAAAAGTAAACTTCAACTGGTCGTCGTCGAGGAGAGACTGCACTCTTGAGTGCAGATAGGGATGCATAGAAGAGTTGCGTATGTTTGGCATAGTGTAATTGCTGAGGTGGTAATAACTTTATTTAGAAGTATTTTCCTGAAATGGGACGAATTTGATTTGACTGCGTGACTTCAGATCACTCGATTTTTGAAGGGCAAGCTGTATCAAGTAGTTTTCTGCGAGGGCCTACCATTAAAAACGATTCTGAGAAGCTGAGTCACTAATTTGATTAACTAATGAATGCGTATGCGGGGAAGAAAAGAAAGACGTGTCATCAGGTGCATGCAAAGTGAAATCTTTTGGGCGAAACGTTTGTGCCGTTATTCACAGGCCCGCAGGCCTACGGCATCATATCTAGAACATTCGATTTCTTTTGTAACAACATCTACAGAGAAATGGACGACAATTTAAGGTTTTGAGTATCGATTGAGATGACCGCTTCAGTTCATAGAAGCTGTCGTGCGGTAGGTCGGGATAGACAGTTGTGATGGCAAAATGGACTGTTATATGCCATCGCTCAATAGCGCCAACAAGCATCGACGAAAAACGTTTGAGGAATGGTGTAATTCTGATTTGAACCTGATGAGAGCGGATATGTCCGACTGGATTTTTTTTTTTTCGAATATGTTTGAGGTCGTTCGTTGAGCCGAGTACACGCATGCAATTTCCCGCTTCTTTGCCGGCAGTACAAAATATCAAGCTTCCGGCGCGCTCCACCAAAAGCTACTCCAGTAAGCTTCAAACCACCAAAACGCCGAAACCGCTGCTGCTGCACGGCACCAACCATGTCGCCGAAATCGTCCCTGATGCGATCTGGCGGCGGCTCCCTCCGCGCCGTGGCATTGACTCGTCAGGCCGCGGCCAAGAGGCAGGTCTGCGCGATTTGCTCCATGTCCGGCGCCGGCCTGGTCACCACCCCCCGAGGAGCGAGAAACAACGCGCCGATACGACCGAGCCTGCCCTATCGACGACAAAGCTCATCTACGGCGTCTGCTGCGAGCAGCAGCAATGTGCGCGCGGAGCTCGAGCAGGCGCTGGTGCAGCTGCAGAACCAGTCACCGCGTTTGCTGAACCTCTCCCGGCTGCAGCTCGCCCTGCAGGGACTGCGCCAGACACCCGGTGAGGAGACCGTCCGGGTCGCCATCCTGGGGCTCGCCAATGGGTCGAGCCCTGGTTCCACGGCCAAACGTCTCTTACGAGCGATTCTGAGCGATCCGCTGAGGGACCGGCAGGCGTGGGAGACGCGGCTCGACAGTTACGACTTGACGAGGCCCCTAGTCGTCAAGGTCAGCGCTGGCCCACACCTAGACGAAGCTGCCATCGATGTGGCCAAGAAAGATACGATCCAGCGACTAGATATTTCATCGCCGGATTATAATGCGCTTGGTCTCGAGTTTTTGCTGATGGATGTCGAGGCGTCTGTCCTCGCTGGACAACAGTCGATCAAGCATCTGGAAGACGCCGCGCTGGTGCCGTCCGTGGCCACTCGCTCTGCAGACGGCCGCGTCTCGCAGACGCCTGCCCCGGTTCACCAAGCACTGATTGTGGCAGACGGCCTCATGGGTGCGGTTGGTCTGGCTTCGCTACCAGTGTCTGAGAGTGGTGGAGCCATTGCCGCTGCCGTCGACATGAAAGGTCTTGCTGGGGAGGAGCTATATGCGCCTTTCAACGTCATTGACGTGGCACAAGCCGAGGACGGTGTCCGTCTGTTCCGCGAGGGCCCTCAAAATGCAATGCAGTACGAGCGTCTATGGTTCGCCAGCAAGGTGCCGGCCCTGGCAGCCTGGCTCAAAGCCGGTCTTAGGACTGAGAACGCCGCTACGAAGCCTGCCATCAAGCAACTACTTGCCTCGCTTCTCGACAGCGCCCAATCCGCGATCCAGGCCGAGGAGTCTCTCATTGTTGCCAAGACGCTCGCCTCTAAGACGCCCCTCGACGACGCCACCGGCCTGCACACGGGCCTCGCCGCGTGGGCGCGCCAAGCCCACAGCGAGCTCCAGGACGAGCTCGACCTCGCGTTTACGGGCCGTCGCTGGCGTAAGCTCGGCTGGTGGAAGCTCTTTTGGCGCGTCGACGACGTGGGCATGCTTACCAGCGACATCCTCAGCCAGCGGTTTCTGCCCACGGCGGAGCGCGAGCTAGTATACCTGGCTGGCCGCATCGCGGAGCTACGCGGTGAGCCGCCCCGGTACCCACAGCCTGTCTCTGAGCTCCCAGACTCGCCGGCGGCTGCAGCCAACACAGCGGCAGCTCTGCCCAAGTGGCCCGGCCACATTTCCTTTACTCGTCGCTACCTGCAGGACGAGACTGTTCCCGCGCTGCAGGCTACCGCCCAGCGTCTGCTGATGCAGTCCCTCGGTACTTCATCGCTTGCGACGACGCTGGCCGGCATACTCTACGTGTCGTCGTTCACGTCGGGCTTCTACGAGGCTGGCGCCGTTGCCGCGCTGGGTATCGTATACAGCCTGGGCCGCATGCAAAAGAAGTGGGAGACGGCCCGCCGGTTCTGGGAGGGCGACGTTCGCGAAGAGGGCCGCAAGGCGGTGCGCGCCGTGGAGGAGAGCGTCTCCCAGGCTCTGGTTGCCCAAGACTCCATCTCCCCAGCGCAGGCTGAAGAGCTGCAAAAGGCCAAGGAGCTTGTATCGAGGGCAGAGGAGCTCCTTTCTCGTCTAGAGTGAGAGGTCTCCGTCGGCAAGATGGCCGTGGTCCTAGGCCAGCTGTTTTTGGCATGTAACATATTACTCTATTCCTTGCTTTATTAGATTTTAGCCTACACTACCAGCCGCAAAAGCTTTCTTTGATGTCACCACACGATAAATGAACTCTAGAATGCTTTCTGTTTTTCCTTTCTTTTTGCTATAATCATAATTTGGCGTTCGCCAGACCGACTATATCCTACCGAGAAAATGGCAGCGAGTCATATATGAACCGTTAAATCCCAAAACACAAAACCGTAAAAACGCCCCGATTTGATAGAGAATAAAAAGCAACAGCAGGTATCACTGTCTGGAACGGGAATAAAAAAACAATTCTCCAAAACCACACATCATTTTCTGCATTTAGCCCCATTCATCCCCCCAATTCCCCCCTTCCTCATTGCTCATACCGCCACAATGGCTTCTACCGACCGCCGCGACCCCCAGCACGAGCACGGCTCACGGTTGCACGTCCGCGAGCCATGCCAACACCACGACCACGGAGATTACTGCTGCGGAACATGGGCGCGTTGCGGAGCATGTCGGGGACGATGAAGAAGCGCACGTGCGAGCCGCGAATGTAAACCTGGTCGAGGTGGGAGACGCGGCCATCGCGGGCGGTCACGGTAATGTCCTTGAGCTGGACGTTCATGTTGTCCTCGGCTATACAATGGGGGGTCCAAAGAGTTAGCAATCTGTCTCTCGACACTCGCCTACTGTGCAGGGAAAACGGAAGTATGTGGCCGTACCTTCGAGAAGCTTGCCGCGGTAGGTCTGCCCAGACGTAATTTCGAGAGTAATAATGTGGCCCTGCGTTAAGAAAAGAGTTAGTCTTTCGCTAGCCCTTGACCAGTTGCAGTGCGTGCAAAAAATGCGCGAGCGCGCGCGTGCCAGATACGGCTGCAGCGGTGACGAACGAAATGAATATAACAGGCGGGCTTGCTGGGAGGGGGGGAAGAAGACGCACCTGAGCTTCGTTCAGGAGCTTGATGGGAATGCCAATTGTCGAAGTCATGCTGGGCAAAAGTTGTCCGGGTGTTTTGTGTGGGAGCGACGCGCAAAACAACAAGTGAAAGAGTTGCAGACTGGATCGGGCTTGTGGTGTGGTGGTTCTGGCCTGTAGCTTGAATTTTGACGTGCCGCCAGCCCACCCGCCGCGATAGCATTTGGCGGTTCTGTCTGGCGAGCTGGGCGCGCCGCGGTGGTTACGTTTATCCGGTTCCCGGCGGGCTGGCGGGGGCTGTGTGCAGCCCTGTAAAATGGAACATCACTCCGCTGCAATGCAGCATCTCGAACATGAATAAAAAAAGACATCTTATGATGCATCTACTCTTTATTTGACTTTTGCAAAGACTTTTCAGTCGGTAATTGCATGGCAATGGTCTGATCGATAATAGAACTGCATGCAAGGAGAGCGATACATGAATGTGGGCCATCGACCATCACTATTCTGTAGCTGGTGCACTCTCAGATTCGGCTTGGGTATCATTATCTGGTTTTACTTTCTTGGCCGGCGCATCAAGCGGTTCATTCTTAGCCTTGCGCTTCTTGGTTCGAGACGCAAGCTGCTCCCTCTTTTCCTTTTTGCGTAATTGCTTGTCCACATTGCCAATAACCTTGCTCTCCTGGCCACACGGCCACTTGGCCAGGGCTTTTTCCTCGTCCTCCTCGGACCACTCAGGCGGCAGCACCGCAAAGACGAGATACGAAGTGTGTGTCTTGAGATCGCTCTCGGAACGGTGAGTGAGCCGTCCTTGCATCCAGGGCTTGTCGTGGTATTCGTCTATCGCAAGGTCGTCTGACGCGGGCACGGCCTCTGATGCCGCAGCCGATGAGTCAATGTCCATTGGCTCAGCGGCGGCAGCAGCTGCAGCAGCGCTTTTCTTGTTCTGGGCAAGTTGGGCTTTTTGAAACTGTTTGTTCTGCTGATTTACTTTGCGCAGCTTGGTCACGGCTTCGAGGACATCGGCTGGTGTTTGTGAGTTGCCACGCTCGTTGGGCATATTGACTCCGACTCGCTCGCGAGTGACGTTGAGGCGACGTTGTGAAATCTCAACCATATCGACATCGGTCCAACCGAGCGTCCGCAGCTCGGTGACTGTTCTTGATACTTGCTCAATGCAGGGCGAAAATGTGCAGATATGGACCGACTGCTTCGGGTCCAGGGGTGAGGAGCCACTACGCCGTGACAGATGCTGGAGAGCTTTCCATGGAGCTGGCAGATCGAGAAACACGGCCGTGGCATTGGGTGATTTCCCATCCACCATGAACCCATCTCTATAAACATCTCGATGTTGTATTTGCACAATATCGGAGAGGGAATGGCTTTCAATCTCCTCTGTCATCTTGTGGAACCGGTCCTCGTTGAACTCGAAGCTAAACACCTTGCCTTTGGTATCGAACTCGTCTGCGGGGTAGCCATTATACACTGCTCGTGCGGAAGCATGCGAGAAACTGCCGCTGCCTGCGCCGGCCTCTATTATCCTCGTGCCGGGACGAGCTCGTATGCGTTGCAGAATGTAGCTGTAGTCGGGTGTGTAAACGACTTGAGTTCGGTGCGGCAGGCTGCTCGTCCAGAGCTCCGGAGAAGGCCTCAGAATGTAAATGAAGCCGCTGGTGGCTACAGTGGCCTTTTTCGCCGGCGCTTTGCCGCTCTCGTCTTGGCTTGCGGCCGGTGTATCGTCGTCGGTCGCTTCTAAGCGACGTTTGCGGCCTCGCGATCCTGTGTCTACCGCCGATGCGCGGACTTGAGAGCCCCAGGGTATGTCAAGCAGCGTCGAATGTGGAAACGAGCCGAATCTGGTGTTTAACGTTGCTCCCTCTGCGTATCCGTCGACGGCTCCAGAGGACTTTTCGAGGCGAATGGCGTCAAAATCGTCACGCGCCAAGCTGACGATGGCTAGAGAGCCGGGTTTGGTGCGCTCGCCAGGCTCTAGAAACGGTGAAGGCACAGTGGACATGATGACACACGTGGTAGGAGATGGTCTGCTACCAATTGTATAATTTGTGTCGCACCCCAAGCCTTGAGGTTTGCTGTCTTGCGCCAGACGAACATAATTCTGAAAAAAGAAAGTCGCGAATCTGGTTGGCTCCACTGCTGGAAGCCTCCACTAGAAACGGTCTAGCGTCACTCACCCTTTGCTACCTGTACCTAGCCGCGCACACCGCGCTGCCCTCCAACCCTTCTGGGGTTCGCTCTTCTAAGTCATGGCCGCTACTTGGAAACAAACAAATGTTGAAAGATTAGATGACTTATTTCGGGGACTGCCCAGAGAGTTCCTTTTTATGTTCACCTTCTTTTTCCCTCCGAGAATTCAGGCGTCGAGTAGCGGTGTTTACCAGCCGCCTCGACCGCCTGTAATGCCTTGTAATCGCTATTTTGGCGCTGTGACTCGCCCCTGTCCGGCGCTGAAAAAGCCTTTGGTTCTAGTGAGGGGCAGCGCTGGGCACGCAAAGCGGGGTGCAAAAAATGCCCTGAGAGGGAATGACAGCTGGTCTTGGTGGCTCGTTTTCGAGGCTTCATTGTCGATTCATGCACTTTGCAACAGCGCTCTCCTCCCGCCCTGGGCTTGCTGGTGACTTACGATCAGTCAACAAGGTTCGAGTCATTTAATATAGTGCGCATATAAGCGTCGAAGTCTGCGGCTGTTTCCTGGCGCCGCTTGTCTGCATGCATCTCCTGCGCATACTGTCGCCATCTCGTACAATATCCCCTCGAACGCTCGTCCGATTTCACAGGCTCTGCTCGACTGGCACCATGGCCTCTCTCAAGCTACACAACTCGCTGCATCCCGGCGCACCAGTTCCCTTTGTTCCTCGCCAAGATGGCAAGGTGAGCTGGTATGTCTGTGGCCCGACAGTCTACGATAAGAGTCACTTGGGCCACGCCCGCAACTACGTGACCTCGGACGTCATTCGCCGCATTTTGATGCATTACTTCAAGTTTGACGTCAAGTATGTCATGAATATTACCGACATCGACGATAAGGTTGGTTTGCCAGAAACTTGTCGCCCGCCGTCTTGACTCACACAATTCAGATCATCATCAAAGCGAGACGGCAGCGACTCCTCGACGTCGAGAAGAAGAAGCAATACTCTACCGAAGAGGTGAAGCAACTGGGTCTGAATGCGTTTGTCGCATACGCCCAGAAAAGCTTGCCTCTATTGATCGAGACCGAGCCCAACCTCAACGAGTCCAATTACCCTGCCATCAGAGACAAGGCCTACGCCACGGTGCTCGCTGGAGGAACCCTCACTGGTGAAGGCAAGCCCAGCGATGCTGAAGCAAAGGTCAAGATGCACATTGCCAACATGAATGTGGCTGCCCAAGCTATCAAGTCTGGCCAGATCCACCCCGGTTGCGATGAAATTCTGCTGCCCTATCTCGACTCTCTGTACAAGGAGACGGTGGATACTAGTGACCAGACCATGTTCACCGACCTCACCAAAGCCATGGAGGAGCTGTTCATGCAAGACTTGGATTCGCTAAATGTTCTGCCTCCCGATGTCATTACTCGTGTCACCGAATATGTTCCTCAGATTGCCGACTTTGTGCAACGCATTGTTGAAAAGGGCTTTGCCTACGAGGCTGACGGCTCCGTCTATTTCGATATCACTGCTTTTGAAAGGGCTGGCAACACCTACGCCAGACTCCGACCCGATAGCAAAAACGACAAGGCCCTTCAGGAAGAGGGTGAGGGCGCCCTCTCTACCAACCTCGGTGGCAAGCGCTCGCCTGGCGACTTTGCTCTATGGAAGAAGTCCAAGCCCGGTGAGCCCTTCTGGCCCAGCCCCTGGGGCGACGGCCGTCCGGGCTGGCACATTGAGTGCTCTGTCATGGCATCCGATGTTCTTGGCTCGCAGATGGATATTCACTCTGGCGGTATTGATCTCGCATTCCCTCATCACGATAATGAGTTGGCTCAGAGTGAAGCCTACTTTTATGAGCCTGGCAAGGGTGAGCACACTTGGGTTCGTAACTTTCTTCATACTGGCCATCTGCATATTGCGGGCTCCAAAATGTCCAAATCCCTCAAGAACTTCCAGACCATTCAGGATGCGCTCACCACCACATTCAATGCTCGTCGCATGCGCATTGTATTTTTGATGGGCAAGTGGAACGATGGCGTTGAGATCTCGCCCGACATGATTACCCAGGCCGATAGCTGGGAATCTACCATAAGCAACTTTTTCACCAACACAAAATCCTGGCTCGCCGAGGCTGGTGGCAGCAGCGGCATCAAAAATTTGTCTCTCTCTGACAAGTCTGGCTCACCCCTCGTCACGGAGCTGGAACAGGCCAAGTCCGAGGTCGACGCTGCGCTGTCAAACTCTTTTGATACCCCTCGAGCCATGCTCGTCATGCTAAAGCTTGTCAACACCACAAACGCTTACCTCAAGGACAACAAGGATGTTAATCTCTCCGAGGTGGAGGCTATTGCCCGATGGCTCACGAACGTGGTTGGCATCTTTGGCCTTGACGCCAACGCCAAGCCTCCCTACAATGGCCTCGGATGGGCGTCTCTCATTGCCGACAACGTCGATCCCAAGGCAGCTGTTGAGCCCTACAAGTCCATGATGGACAAGGTCAAGGTTGATGTCAAGGCACTGTCTTTGGACAGCGAGAACATTTCTTCCTTGATCGCCAAGGATCCTACTAGTGAATTTGACATCATTGCTCAAAGTGGCTCCAAGGACATTGAACAGCTCTCTCTACCCTACCTCCGTGTGGCTGCCCAGCTCCGTGACGAGCTTCGCCGCGTGGTGTCTGCGCAAACCCCTGACGTCAAGAAGGCTATTCTCAGCCTGACTGACCGTATCCGCGATCATGACTTTACGAACCTGGGTGTCTATCTCGACGACCGTCCTGACAATCAGCCTTCTCTCATCAAGTTCATCCCCGCCGCCGAGCTCATTGCCGCGCGCGAGGAAAAGGTAGCGGCAGCCGCGGAAAAGGCCAAGAAAAAGGAGGAAGCTCGCATTGCGCGCGAAAAAACGGAGCAGGAGGCCCGCGAAAAGGCCAAGATGCCCCCGGAGGACTTGTTCAAGACGGACGAACGCTACAGCGCCTGGGACGAGCAGGGCCTGCCGACGAAGATGAAGGATGGCAGTGATGTGCCAAAGAGCCAGCAGAAGCAGAACAAGAAGAACTGGGATAGACAGAAGAAGGCGCACGACGACCTAAAGGCCAAGGGCGGCCTGTAAAAGAAGCATGCATGGGAAAGAGGAGTTTGGCCGGTAGCGTAAAGAGATGCACTGGCCTTCATCATCATTACTATTTTTTTTTTTTTTTTACTTGTTTATTTCTGCAATTTATGAAGCAGGATTTTCGAAAAAGTCGGCATGGTATCTCCGACGTGGAAATGCAATATCGTCCTCTCGTTTATAAATATGATTACTTCGTGTCCTGGCTTCGGATGATGCTGGTCGCAATGGTGCGAAACTCTTTCCCAAACTGCAGCTTGTCTTGCCACCGTCGGGGAATGGCATCTTCGCCGTCGCGCGCGCCCAGCAGCCCGCCCGCAATCGCCGCATTCGTATCCGTGTCCTTGCCGACGCGCAGCACATCGACGAGCACGTCCTCGAGGCAGCGGGGGTCGAGCAGCGCCGCGACCGCGACCGACAGCGAGTCCAGCACGTAGCCGCTGCACTCGCCCGGCATCGCGCTCGGCGGCGGGCCAAACCGCGCCAGCCCCTGCAGCCGCAGCTGCGTGCCGAGCTTGAGCGCGTTAAGCACCGATGGCGTCGTCGTCGTCGTCGTCGTCGTCTTCTTCTTCTTATCCTGAGGAGGCGGCTGCGCGTGCTCGAGCTTGCGGCACAGACGGATGCCGGCATCGACGGCGGCATCGGGCCCGCGGCCCTGCACCAGCTCCGCGACAATGGTGTTGTACACGGCGCACGACACGGTGCACAGCGCGTCGTCGTGGGTGATGCGGCTGATGCGCAGGCTCTCTGCCACTAACCGCTGTGCGTCGCCGGCGGCGGCGCGGAACAGCCCCGTCGGCAGGCACCGCATCAAGCTGCCGTTGCCGGCGCGGCCCTGCCCCGCGCCGGCCTTTTCCGGATCAAGCGTCTGGGCGAAGCGCGCGAGGCCGTCGTCGGTCGCGGCGCCGATATCAACGGGCCGGGAGCCGGGCGCGCGGCCCGGCCACTCGCCGCTGCGCCACTTGAGAAAGTAGCGGCCGGCGCGCGTCGCGACGTCGTCGTGCGCGTGGGCCGCGTCGGTCAGGCAGTCAAGGTAGGCGAGGAGCACGCCGCGCGTCATGTCGGTGTCGTCGGTGGCGTGGCCGGGCGGCCAGCGGAAGACGCCGCCGCCGGTGATGCTCCCGAGGGTGGTGCTGCTGCTGCTGCTGCTGCTGCTGCTGCTGTGACTCGGCGGGTAGGCGGCCTTGATGGAGCCGTGGCTCTGGAACTCGACGGTTGCGCCGAGGGCATCGCCAGCGTGGAGGCCGAGCAGCGCGCCGATGATGCGGGACTCGCGGGTAACGGTCGACATTATGTGTGGATGGCGGTGTGAATTTTTGTCGACGAGATGCAAAGTCTGGACCACTTCACGGCTGAAGTGATTGCCATGCTGGCTTTATATGGGCAAGTTTCGCGTTGTTGAGGCTAGTTGGAAAGTGAAACGCCCAATGGGGCCGCAGCTGAGCATCCATGTCAGCCTTGTTTATCGTCAAAAAAAAAGTAGAAGAAATTTTAAGCCGAAATCACCAGAGCGTGATATGTGTGTATTGAGGCAATAGTTTCGAGTCTACACAGCCCGAAACAAGGGTTAATGAGTGATGAGTTGATGAGGTAACAGGGCTGGCTGTAATCAGGTTACAAGGAAGCGTCTCCCAAGTCTCATGTGATTTGTCGTGGGCGGCAAGGTATTTATGATCTTTGATGCGACTCGTGTATTATGCAACATGTACAATTGTTATCCGATACTTAAATAGGGACGATTCCATCTTCTCCGCACCACTCAATATCATCCTTTCTTGCTCCGCTGGCCGGTCCAACTCTTGGCCCCACACGCTTTCATTTGGAGGCGCTACTACCGACGACATCCACCAAAGTCAAAACCGCCGCCACCTCCATATAACCCGACTGCCGATCCATCCCCAGGTTCGCGTCATCTATCCTTCCATTCTTCTTTCTTATTCTTCTCGAGCACCCCTCCCGCTTCATTTCATCGCCAACGAAAACCCGATAGTCTACGAAGAATAACTTGTTTTTTTTATCACCATGGCGCAGACAACCGCCCACCGCCGCCTGCTCCAAGAGTACCGCGCCCTCACCAACAACCCGCCCGAGGGCATTACCGCGGGCCCCGTATCCGAGGACGATATTCTGCGCTGGGAGTGCCTGATTCAGGGCCCCGAGGGCACGCCCTTTGAGGGCGGCGTCTTTCCCGCCGAGCTCAAGTTTCCCAAGGACTATCCGCTCGCGCCGCCAACGATGCGATTCCTCTGCGACATTTGGCATCCAAATGGTGAGTCTCCCCCCTCCCCCCCTCCCCCAACCTCTCTCTCTCTCTCTCTCGACAGGACATGCTCTGTTCTTCTGGGATACGCTGCTGACGTATGGACGAAAACACAGTCTACTCGAGCGGCCTTGTCTGCATCTCCATCCTGCACGCGCCCGGCGACGACCCCAACCACTACGAGCACGCCTCGGAGCGCTGGTCCCCGATCCAGTCGGTCGAAAAGATTCTCATCTCCGTCATGAGCATGCTCGCGGAACCAAACGACGAGAGTCCCGCCAACGTTGAAGCCGCCAAGATGTGGCGCGAGCGCAGGGCCGAGTACGAGAATGTCGTCCGTGGAGGGGTCCGGCGATCCCTGGGATTGTGAGCCTCGGCTTCTTGCGTTTTCCTACGACATGACGAAATACCCTTTGCATGAATAGATTTTCTTTATTATATTTCTTCTCTCTTCAGTCCTCAAACTTCAAATGTCGGTGACTCTTTACTCTTTTGTGCTTATGCATTGCGCCGTCACTCACCAATTGGTGTAAAAGTAGACAGTACCCATATAACCATATTTAATGTATATTGTCTTTATTTGATTTTTTCTGTATCCCAAACGGAAACAAACAAGGCTATTTGCCATGCTCCCATGCTCTTCCCCGTCTAATGTAAACATGCTTCAGTTAATGTTTTGCCTTCATATCTCATAGTCCATTCTCCGCTTTGAACTTGTCCCACGCCTCGTTGAGCGTACTAAACACCAATCCCGCAACAAGTCGCACTTCTGTCGAAGCAGTCGGCGCAATCTACGAAACACATGGGATTAGTACACACACTGAAACAAGACCCATCTCTGCCCCCTTTTGCCTGCCAACTGGAAATGCTCACCTTGTCCGGATGCGTCTTGGCAATCGCCTTCATGTACGAAATCTTGACCTTGTTCGCCATGACGAGCTCGTGCATGCCCACCTTTTTCCAGCCGCTGTCCTCCCAAAGCACCTGATCCAGGCTGGCAATGAGGCCGCGCAGGTTGTCGCGCTTGCCGTCGCGCCACGCCGCAATTTTGGCGTCCACTGCTTCCGAGAGCGCAAACTTTTCGTCGTCTTCCTTGGCGGCCGCCTCGTTGGCCTCGCGGAGACGCGTGACGGCCTCGGAGTCCTTTTGGGGTCGCAGGCTGGCCGCCGCGGACGAGCGAGTAGGCTTGGGCGCGGGCTTGGGCTTGGGCTTGGGCTTGGGCGCGAGCGCCGTCTGGCATCGTTGGCGGCCCTTGGCGGCCGTCGCGCCGCCGAGTCCAGCCTCGACCGCTAGCTTCCACACCGCAAGGGCGTCTTCCCACTTCTCCATCTGCTCCAGGGCTTCAGCCTTGCGGCTAAGCGCCTTGCCGTACAGGTCGCGCATGTCTCGCTTCTCTTCTTGGCCATTATCTCCCGTGACGGCGACTGTTTCGCCCTGGCCATTGCCTGGCCCGATGATGCTGATGGCGTTGTCGGCATCCGTCACGGCCTGCTTGGGCTCGCCCGTTTTCAAAGCAGTTAGCGCTCGATTAGTAAGTAGAATGATGGCGAGAGGATGGGTAGAGGGCACGGCGGATAGCGACGAGGAATAAGATGAATGAGCCTGCGCAAAGTCTCCGCGCTTGAAGTGCGCCGTCCCCTCAAGGCGGTGCTTTGTAGAGGTCTGTATCGCAGAAGGCGTGATGGCGGGAATTTGGCGGGCGGGCGTTGGTGTCGGTCTTCGCACGGGGGTAGAGGTGAATTGTGATTTCTTCGCAGCTGGTGCTGGCTGAGAAGGAGGAGCCGAACGGCTCGGTTGCTTCGGAGCTTCAGAACCAAACAGCAGATCCGGTTCAGGCTCCGTCTTAGCAGGCTCAGCAGGAGAAGCTGGCTTGCGTCGTCTGTTCGAACTAATGGCAAAAGTATCATCGTCGTCTGCAAATCGGTTAAGCCGTGATCGCGCATTCGGCACCAAGGGAGGGGCAGCTTGTTGTTGCTGCCACCTGGGCACGGAGCCGCTCCGACTCTGGCCGGCAGACGAAGTCGTAGGCGATGAGTTTCTTGTGTGATCTGGCGTCGCCCGATGAGTCTTTTCTTTGGTCTGTCTTGGTCGCCCACCCGATTCCAGCATCGCAACCTCATCAGTCGTACTAGCCTCCTCTCTCATGGAACCGCGTGCCTGGTTCGCCTGAGCATCGCGCATCCACTTGGGCTGGCTGGGATCGCCGCCACCGCCGCCCTCCTGTTGAAAGTCTGCTACAGCCTGCTGCATCTTCTTCTGTCCCGTCTTCCACAGCGAATTGGCCGTCTTGAACAAACTGCTTCCGACAGCGGCCGCGGACTTGGCAAAGTCGGGCTCGCTTCGACCCGAGGGTGTCTGTTCCCGACGCTCCGATCGGTTCGAGTTGTTCGACAAAGGCCGTCCCTGCGCTTTCGCTTTCGACTTTTGGTGCGCCTCGTCGAGAAGCCAGTTGGCCGCTTGCTGAACGTTGGTGCCGGCACCGCTCTCGACCAAGGCGCGGCGCGCATCGTCGGGCGCAAAGCCGTAATCGACGAGCTGTGCCACGGCGCCGTCAAACTCGGCGTCAGCACCATTATGGGCTCGACGGGTATCGTTTTGCGGTCTCTGTTGCGGCTCATCTTCGTCGGAAGAGCTCGAGTCGTCATCCTCAATAGGCTTGCCAGGTTCGCCACGCTGCGGGGCAGCCTGGTGCTTGGCGCGCACCTCTTCCACCGGCCGGCCCAGGTCGCCCAGAAAATCATCCTCGTCGTTGTTCTGTGTCTGCGGTTGTGATACTGCCGCCGTAGGAACATCCCTGGGCTTAAAGTCGCTCAGGCCAAACGGATCGTCGTCGTTGTCTGGAAAGGCCACAGGGTCCGACGCCGAGGCGCTCCAGGCATTGGGGGTCGAGAGGTCGAGGGGTTTCTTCTCAGCGGCCGGTGTGGGAGCCTTCTTCTCTGGTGGTGGGAAGTAGCTTGAATTGTCGACCTTGGTGTCCTTGTTGAACGCGGCAAACAGGTCGTCGTCGTCGTCGTTGCTAGAACTCCGCGCAGCTACAGCTGGCGGTTGCAGCGCAGGACTTGAAGTCTGGCCGCGCGACCCGAGCATGTCCCATTGCTGCCCATTACCAAACTGTGCCTCGGTCAGCTTACGCTTCTCCTCCTCCTTCTTGCGCTTCTCGGCCTCGAGCTGCGCCTGGCGCTCAGCGAGGCTCAGGTTCTGGGAGGTCTTGGCGGGGCCGAAACGCGCCAAGCTGCTGAAGCTGTCCGAGGCGGCCTTTGGCGGTTGCTGCTGCTGCTGCTGCTGCTGCTGTGGTTGTAATGGTTTCGCAAAGGAACTGCTCCCCGCGCTCTGCGTGGACGCGGGCGTGCTGCGTCCAGACGTAAACGGCGAGGGGTTCGGCCGCAGCGACGGGTAGGCCATGTTGCTGGCCATGGGCGCAGCTTTAGGTGGCGGCGCGCCGCTAGTATTTGACCAATCGAGACCGGATAGGTCGTCCATCGTCGTGCGGGCTGTTCGTATATATAAATATCGGGTTGAGCACTCTTGGGGAATAGCACGCGATCATGGCATGACTTGTCCTCAGGAGTCGTCCGAGTTTGGAGTGGTTGTCATTGGTGGCCTGCGCCACACGCGATGAGCCCCATTTCTGTAACGCTCGGGCACGGGCACTGTGGCGCGATCACATGACGCGAGTGTGAAAGTATAATGAAGATTCAATGATTTGGATAATGTTTGATTTTCTGATGACCATCCCGAACATTTGCTTCCTTTCTGAAATAGAAACTGCATTGTCAGCGTGTTGTGTGGTGTTGGCTGCTACATCGCGGACAAAAAGCGCCACTCTTTTTGCACGCGTCGACTAGCTCAGACTTGATAACTTGAGGATAAATCGTAACTCTGCATAATTTGAGCTGACATTTTTTGCTTTCTTAGTTTCTTCAATTTTCTTCTACTTACTTCTCTAGTGGTTATGAGTGGTGTCTTTTTCAGTCATGTCCCTTGCATACTGGGAGCCATGCAGGTCTAACTGGGACAGCTGCTTAATACTAGACTGACTAACTAGTTTCGGGGCCCGTTGGCGTTTCCAAAGTCTTCACTCAAACTTGCCATCCAAAACTCCCTTCCGAGCACCTGAGGTCTCGAAACAAATCTCTCCGTCAGTATTTTCGCAATGCGGCGTATCTTGGCGCCGTATCTGAACGCATCAAAGTACGCGTTCTCGTCCCTCAACATCTCGATCAACCCGCGCTCCCCTTCCTTGAGACGTTCCCTTGCCTCTACAATGTCCGCTCTACCTCGTAGCTCATCAATTAACCGGAGAGGATCCCGACCGGCAAACTCGGGGTGCCACTTGAGGAGCGCCTCAAAGAGGCCAAAGTCGTTGTAGCTGTCAAGACTGACCCATCGCATGTACTGCCACAGCACCTCGGTCAAGAGCCAAGAGACGGGAGGCCGAATGACGGTAACCTTTGCTGCAGCGTCAAAACCGTCTCGAAAGGCCTTATGGTCTGTGATGGAGGGCTGGCATCGGTGGTTCGTTGACGCGGGTGTCATGAGCAGCTGCCCCAGTGGCATGGTCGAGGAATACTGCCAGTTGACGATGCAGGTGATGTTGCCATTTATGTCGACGAAAACGTTCTTGCTGCTAAGTTTAGCGTGGCCAAGTGGGAAACCACTGTCATCTTCAGGTACGCTGAACTGGGGAATGATATCCTGGATGATTTTACCCGCTGTGTGGTACTGGATGCGATTTTCACTGCTGTCAATCTTGTCACCGACGGCCATGAAATCGTTCCAGCGATCCAGAACGAGATCGTAGTTGTCCGCGTCTGGATAGTCTGCTGGGTCCGGAGCCGGGCCGCGAAAGAAATGATTGCTCATGTACAGGTCCTGGACATGTCCGAAAAGGGCATCCATCAGCGCCTTGTAGTAGTCCTGTTCTGTGGAAAAGGGGCCCCGTTGCGTTTCCATGGAGAGAGCGTAGCGGTCTTGGGTAACAAAGGCCGGTGCCCGTATTTCGCCCACTCCAAAGCTGTCGTCCTTCTTCCACAGGGATCCTATCTTGTCGAACCTGAGGTTTGACAAATCAAAACTGATTTTTCCTAGTTGCCTCAAGATTCGTGCAGCGGCATCGGACGGGTTCTGACCGCCGACAAGGCGTACACGGCTCAGGTGCTCTGCAAAAGGCACGCCGGGTGCGACGGTCATCAGAATGTACGGGACGCCTATTGAATTCACATCGGTACAACTTGCCTCTGGTCAGTACTCTCTCGGCACCACAGTAACGCGGTCTACGGGTACGTACCTGTGGTGAATAACTCGGGGCACGGGTATGCTGCTGTAGCGGGCGAGATAGTCGAGCGTTGCCACTTCGCTCCTCATCAGCTCACACAAGAGTACAGCGGGCAAACCCTTTCCAGCTCCGTCGGGTCGTGGAGTGCGAAAGGCCCATTTCAGGTCATCGTCAAACTTGACAATCACCACTTTGTTGAAACTCCCCAAGAGTGGTGGACCCTCTATCTGAGCCATACACGGGGGGTCTCGCAGGCTCATGGCCAGCTTGACGACAGCGATGATATTCAAAGGCGCTTCTGTTGCCATGGCTGTTGGGCGATGCCAAGGTCTAGATGTTTACCTTGTAAAACAAACCGAGGAAACGGTATATAAGAGGTACTCAACGTGAAGCAGGAGACGGCAGAGACGTTCTTCAAAGCCAATACTTTGATCTCCGACTTTGTTATGAGCAAGTTATATCTTCGGGCCTCGGAGTTCCGATACAAACGATCAGATGATACATGGTAAACCCAATATGTAGCCTGTGGTCGATATTATGCAAGGCGACTTGATCATGTACGCCACTGTGCTACAACACCACCTACTTGTACGCGTTGTTAATCTTGTATACATAAGCCTTGGTGTTTGTTTTTCTCCTTATAAGGTCTTGAGGACTCTCAGGACAATTCAATCATCGTCAAAAATCGTCAAAATGGCTGTCGTCGTTACTGCGGTCGCTGTTCCCTGTCTGCTTTGCGGACACATGGTCTTCGAAGGTCTAAACAGAAACAGACCGACATGGTTGAACCAGTTCCGTATACGTATGTTGGATTCCAGCCACTAGAGCTTGTCTCTGTGTACTAAGTAAATCCTAGTTTATTCGAACAACGGAGTCGTCTCCATCTCGGGAGTAGGCTATCACACGAACCTGAGAATTGACCGTTGGGTCGCTCCGCCAGGCTACTACAGCCGTTGGGATGATGTGGGCTATGATTGGCCCGATCATTACCGCGTCGGCGTCTTGCGTCAGGCACCGATCGAAGGGCGCTGGGGGGTTGTCTTTCACGTGGCCTGCTGGGCGCTGCTGGACGCTGCTGTCGGCCCGGTGCCTCTAGTGCGGCTTCTCGATCTCTGTAAATCTTTTCCGATCATTAACAGCAAGTATTCTTCAATTTGGGGCCCCTTTCTTGGTGGCCCCGTGCATCCGGATGACGATCTCTGCGTCCAAGTCTCCGAAACCGACATAGAGCATCACAAGCTCTGCATCATCAGGGTCGCCAGGCATAATCCGTTCCACGTGCCGGAGCTCGACGATCTTGTCATCGAACGTGACGAGCATCTAACACCAGTGGTCTTCCCGAGGGCGCAAACTAGCGACCCGTTTGCGCGGCTGCCGCTAGAGCTGGTCATGGCCATTGCCAAGCTGCTTCCGACGCGCGATCTTCTCCACCTGCGACTCGCCTCCTCCTCTTACACACCCATATTCGAGCAGCAGCACTTCTGGGCCTCGCGATTTCTCCCGGGAGGCGAGCGCTGCTGGCTGTTCGAGTCACAGTTCTGGGATACGGCGGCGACGGACTGGCGTCGGCTATACCGTCTTACAAGCCCCACGCACCGCTCGCAGTCCATGCAGAACAGGGAGAGGGTATGGCGGCTAGCTTTGCAGTTCGGAGATCTTCTGGCGCCGGAATTCATCAATATATCCCCGCCGAGCTCTACTTCGTTGGTCATGGACGTGGGCGAGTGGCGTATAGTCTCGGCCGACGTGCTGGCCTGGGACGCCATGAGGCCATACGGATACCTCACAGAAAATGGCTGTGTTAACCTTCACAGGAGCCAAAACATTGTGATTCCCCCTTCGATTGATTGGCTCTCTTTCTTTATCAGTTCCATCGCAGGGGTCGAGTACGTGGTGGGCATCAAGATGGTTGGTGCCTGCGGCGCTATCGTTGAGCTGGGATACATGGCCGACGAGAAGCCCGTCGATATCTTTGGGAAGCATTTGACTGGCCTATGTTTGGCTCAGGGCTCCACAGGTATTCGAGCAATCCAGTGTATCTTTGATGATGGTAGTCATGCACCTTGGATCGGAAACCCTGACGGCGTCTCGCATACGAGGAAGCTGGTAGCTTACAGCGGACTCTTTGCAATTTTTGCCAATTTTGATGTAAGTGTGTTTCATTCCTCCTCTTAATTTGGTACTGACAGAGAATAGGGCTGCAAGATTACGAGTTGAGGTATCCGGGCAGAGTGGGAGTCTGCATCGCTGCGTGATATTGCGTTGTGGGAGGATGGCATCCCAGACCGAGAGCTGCAACTGAATGAAGCCATCTTTCGAAAGATGTATCCCGACGATGGTGTATATGACCCAGTTTTTCGCAGCGTCTTTGGGGGCACGAGGGGTCAGAGTCTCCCTTACCTGACAGGCATCCGGGTGTACATTACGTCCACGCCTTGCGGAATCGAATTCGATTACACTTCCGACCATATCGACTACGTCGACACGTGTAGGGACTTGTTGGGTGATTTTCCCGAGTCCGACTTTGCGTCCGTACAGCTTTTCCGCATTGATGGCCCTGGCGGCGAGCGCATCACGGGCGTTGAGCTGGACGTGCTCGTCAACCCGTGTCGAAGCCATCTGGACAACGACACCACCGAGCTGGAATCGTTCAAGGTAGGCTTTTTTTTTTCGGATGCACCTTGACGCATGGACAATTAACTGACGCTTTTTTTCTTAGATCTTTACAAATCGGGGTCGGTCTTGTCACTTTCGGCGAAGGAATAAACACCTCAGAGTCAGAGTGAGGGCGGTGCCGGTGCCGGTGCCAGTCGGGGAGACGATTACGGGATTTTACTGTACACTTGTAGGTTTTGAATGTGAGGATGAAGACAACATGCTGCGTGCTAACCTGTGTGATAGTTCAGCGGCTGCATCAACGCGCTGGGAGTCATTACAGAAAAGCTTGACCAAACGGTTTGACTATGACGGTGGTCAACAAGTTGGATTGGCGAGGAAACCTGTCGTTGTTGGGACACGTCTGCGCAAAAAAAGTATACTTTTAAGTAGAAAGTTTATGTAGACTTAAAATAAAAAATCAATTGATTTTCGATAGATGGTCGCGTCTTTGGCGCGAGGTTGTGTCCAATCTTGCCTTTTGTGGGCAGAGGATTGTAAAACACTTAGAAACGCGCAACAGGAAGTGCAAGCGGTCTGTCTAAAGACTCGGTCGACAGGTTGGCGCACTTTGTCAGATTGGAAGCTGATTGACAGGAGAGACTACAGCTTCAATAACAATGACTCGTTACTTTTGTCTCATCATTTTCTTTCATTCTCGCCAATTTCATCGGCTCTCTCACTTCAACAACTTCGAGATATCACGTCATGAACAGGCCCTCTTTTTTTCCAACTACGTGACTCGAAAAGTGCACTGGCAAATTACCTCACAGACTTTCTTCTGAGTCGCGAGATTACATTAAGACCTCTGGGCATTACTCAAACGGGGTTCAACATTGATACTGGGGTTCAAGAATCGTATTCAATGTTACCCTACAAGGCGAAAAAAAAAAATGAAAGCACAAACGAAAGGAGGTTGGTACCAGAATAGAAGCTACGCTTTGATAGTGGTAATGAAATTTTACGATTCATTTTTACCACCGATAATCCCGAGTCGGAAACGATTGTCGTGTAGTGTTAGTCTTGAGCAGCCCGGTGAAGCTCTCGTGAAGCGGGTCCCCAGTGGCAGTCGGGTCGGGACATGAAGGTTTGGAGACGTATACGTAGCCCCATACCTCGCCAAGGAGCAGAGAAGAAGAGAAGTCCCGCCGTCCGAAATTACATCTGAACATCCGTTGACCAGTGCGCGAGTTGGAAGAGAGACGGGGCCGAGATTACTATTTGCAGGGCCCGTTGCAAGGCACAGCCAGGAAAAAAGCGGCTGGTAATATTAGATGATAGGGAGCTTGGCGTGGTGGATACGGCAAATGGAGTACTACAGGCAATACTGATAGTGGTGATGCGACTCGGCCGACGCGACGCTCACAAGCCCTGGTTTGATTCTATATAAAGTCGGGACGAGTGGCCGAGTGGATATGTAGGACATGGGACGCGATGGAAGAAAGACAAGATGGCTGTACTCCGTAGTGTGACTTATTATCTCTTGTATCACCCCGCCCACTTGAACGGTGAGTCTTTTGTTATTGTTTTAAGAGACGCGCGTCAATGGGATGATCCAAAGCCAATAAAGGGCGAATAAATGGAGTTGTTGACGATGATGACAGCAATTTGCCGCGTGAGAAAACGGGGAAACCTCGTAAAAACGGATTCGTCTAATAATTCTTTGTTTCGATCGACCGTATGCTTGGATGGGGTACAAGCATGCACAAAGATGGGGGGTTGGGGGGATACGATTTAGTAAATGAGGTGAGGTGAACAAGGGAGAATCAGGTAGCCAGGATAAGTTGGGGCTTGAACCTTGAGAAGACTGTTGACATGACAGAAGAAGCCTGCAAGGAAGGGTCTTTTCGAACGTTTCGTCTCGTCTTGTTTCGATTTGTCGTCTTGGCCATTGTAAGGCACGAGGCCAGATCTGTTGGACAAGCGTGGACCCATCTCGAAAATACATTGTCATACCCTCCAAGTCACGTATTTATTATATCGCAAGCACCACTGGCTGGGGACACAAAGGAAATAAGGCATGGCATCTTGTGGTGAATGGGATAGTATGACGTAGGCGCCTCTCGTCAAGACGGAGGATTTTGATCAGCGAGGTACGTACCCCTTGCCTTGACCACCCCCGGTCAATGCCAAGGGCCAGCGGGTGTAAAGCGGGACTAGGGGCTCTTCGCGAGAGAGATTTACAGTTCTGATTGGTCGATGGACGATGGGGCCATGTCTTGCCATCGTTTCATGCCCCTGCAAGGTACGCCCCAGAAATCATGCACTAGGGCAGGTCAGGAGGTACTTTCAGGTACAGCAAAGCAGCGAGCCAGGCAAGCATCGTGCCACGGGACATTACTGACCAATCATTTCGGGTAATAGAAGCCTTGGGAAATGGTCGTCTGTGCCATTCATGTAAGGCAAGACGATAAAGAACAGAAGGAGAAGATTCTCCGTGATATTCAGACTTGGAGAAGAATAAACGATACTTGGAAAGAACAGACGGAAATAGAACAGAAGCCCCGGCCGAATGATTTTCATTTCCGGTTTTCATTTCCCAACTATATGCATGACTCTTTCTTTCGATATGATTCTCATGTGCATACCATGATAGGGTGGCACTGCACTTACATACAACCCAATCGTGCCAATGTCCCCGCACCGTCTCATCTCCATCAGAGTTTGCCCAGGTCGTCAGGTGCCAAATCAGTCACGTCTGAGCACTCGATTGAGTCGAGCTGAATGATTCTTTTCTCTTTTTTTCTCTATTAAAAATAGCGCCTGGACCTACGTGCTCTTGAAAGCATGCACATACCCGCGCGAAATTAATACGAAACGTCTCTGCATGCACAATACGTACTTGGTGCAGAAATCGACTCCTTCATAAATTGATTTTGTTTACAGAGACGTAGATACCTCGGCCAATAGCCTCGCACAAACACCGAAAACAGCAAACATTGGTGTGTGCCCGCCTCAGTTACAGGCTTACAGCGCCTGTACGACTGCAGGTTCACATGCTGCGCTGGCGGCGTGGGACCAGGGCCATTCTCGAATAGGTACGGATTAATAGGCGCCTTTTCTTGGCCCACGCGAACAGCTGGTCCTGGTCTCTCCAGGCCAATCAACTATTTAATTAATCTATAACGCACAATATGCTTCACTTCCACCCCCCTGACGGAAGAAAGATGGTGGGCGAGTTGTTTGCAATTTTCTTTCTCCTTCTATTGTCGATCATGTTGAGGGTACATGGCTGATGCGCACAGTCCGCGAGGTCGGAGCTTGTACAATGAACAAGCTGCAAGGCCAACCCACCACCACAGCTTGTCGTGAGACACTTGACGCTCAACGCTGTCCAAGGCAAGGCCAAGCAGGTTTGACAGGAACCGCCTGGCCGGTGCCCCTTGCAACCCTGAGTAATATTATAAGCCCGTTGTCATAGTTACTTGGCGGTCCCCTCAGTGAGCGACTCGCTTTGGAAAAAAAAAAGAGATCAGCTTGATGCAATACATCGAATGAGAATTACTGTCGTGATAGGCTGCAAGTTGATCAGATGACTTCTACGTACTTGCAGTGAATTTCTTGAAACACCGACAGCAAACTCAAATAGCCCAGATGTCTGGCCTGACACCTACCTACCTAATCGTTGGGCTGGCTGTCAAAGGTACGGATTAGCTTCACACCTTTTTCCTCTTGAGGAATGTACATGAAAGTACCTTTAACTGTAAATGGCCACTCCACCCCTCATCTCCGCTCACCTCACCTGGCCATTTAGTTGTCTTAGCGCTGTTCCTGAGTACTTGTAGGTACTTCTGGGACCGCACGCCACTTGGGGCGCTTCCTTGCGTCGCCGTTTGCTCGTCTGCCTCTGCCTCTACTCTGCACCAGTTATACAAGGCGTTCGTCTATCCTCCCTCCTCGCCTCCCTTTCTTCTTTTCTACGCAACAGTCCTTTCACAACCCATTTCGCTCATTTTATTTCTTCCCCTTCCCTTCTTTTTACGCAATATTTGCAACCCACGCTCCTTTCAACTTTTATCAACTCAGCAATCCGGCCGCATTCATTCCTTCAACACCACGTTTCGACAGTACCATCGTATTCTTTGAGCAACCTTGATCCTGTATCACGATTTCGATCTCTTGATCCTTTCGGCCCGCTAAACTGTTGTGCAATCAAGCAAAGCTCGCCCGTGTCTAAAGCTGATCATTCTCAACCTTTTCGAGTCATCTTTCAAATTCGACACGTTCGTAGACGGTCGTCTCTTTTCACAACCCATCATCGCCATACAGCCCGCGTTGATATACCAGCAAACCAACCCACGACTTTTCGATTTCCGATCCAACCGCCAAACCGAAAATTCCCTCTTTGGCCCAGCTTCTTCAAGCCGCCCCAGTTGACCAGTCTCGTTCTATTACGCGCCTTTTTGTGTGTCGCCATATAAAAAATCGGGTTCCCTCGCGCTCACGCAGCAACTGGGCCTTCACTGGAATTCGCCAAGTTTCAATCCGCGCACGAGGTTGGGATTTTCGTGACTGCGTAGTTGCGTCCACGTCATCTGCCCCTTTTGAGGGATTGGATTCTTTCATTGGCGAGGATATTTTAGTGCCTCCCAAGTCCTCTTTCGAAATCTTTTCATTTTCTTGGATGATTGCGAGTCTGGTAAGTTGTTTGCGCTCATTCACACCCTCGAACCCTCTCCCGCGACAAACGCCCCACCCCTGCCCTTAACGCGACATGCGGCAATGTGTGATTGATGGGCAAGTTCGGTGGCGGCGGTGCAGACGGAAACCTGTTTTCAAAAAGCAGGAAGCGGCAGCGAGTTTGGCGGCCTCGAATTTCGCCAGGCTAAATGACATCAAATGGCCAGAATCTTGGCCGTTTGACGGTTGCCAATGCAGCTCCAGTTGGTGCAACACCATCGCAGCCCCAACTCACCAGCCACTCAACGTCTCGCAGTTCGCAGCTGCCGCCGGCCGCCTGCCGCCTGCCACCCTTGGCAACGCATTTCCCTTGCCACCTGCCGGATTCTGGTTCTCTGCAAACACGTCATCCGCTGCCTTTCACTTGATCATCATCACTCTTTTACCATTGTTTCTCGCAATTTCCCAAATGCATCTCTTCAACTAGTCAAAGTTTTTTCTTCTCTCGAGCCCGTCTCACTAACACCATCTCAGACTGCTCATCGCGTCGTCCACTCCTTACCATCAAAGAACTAGCTGCGTCTGAGACCAGCTCTTGCACTTGGATATTATCAAAATGTTCAAGCTTACTACCGCCGTGCTGATCGGCTTGGCCGGTAGTGCCAACGCCTTCTGGCGCATGGAGTGCCCTGGCCGTCTCGATGTTGCCCGTATTGATCCCATCGTTAACCCCAAGGATGTCTCTGCTCATGCTCACTCCCTCCACGGCTCTTCTGGTAAGTTTCTCTCGACTCGGCATTGCTTGCAAACTACACAACACAACCGAGACAATCTAACTCGCCTCAGGCCTCTCCGCCTCTGCCGACGGTTCTGCTCTCAAGGCCGGTAAATGCACGTCTTGCCGCGTCGAGCAGGACAAGTCCGCCTACTGGGCACCCTCCCTGTACTTTCAGGATTCCGACACAGGCAAGTTTGAGCTCGTCACCCAGGTCGGTGGTATGCTCGCCTACTACCTTCTCAACGGAGAAAACATCAAGGCTTTCCCCGACGACTTCCGCATGATTGCTGGCTCCAATGCCCGCCGCGCTTACACCGCTGGAAACCCAGAGCAAGCTGATCCCGACAAGTCTCTCTGGCACTCCATGGGCGAGACCAAGCAACACATACTCGAGCAGCGCGCCCTCGGCTTTAACTGCCTCAACTACGACAAGCAACCCGAGGGCACCCTCTACCGCCATTACATGCCCGACAAGGCTTACCTCGATGCCAATTGCAAGGACGGTATCCGTCTGGAGATCATGTTCCCCTCATGCTGGAACGGCAAGGATACAGACGCCAAAGACCACAAGTCCCACATGGCCTACCCCGACCTTGTCATGACTGGTACCTGCCCAGAGGGTTACGAGACCCGCGTTCCCTCTCTCATGTTTGAGACCATCTGGTCTGTTAGTCCATATAAGGACCGCAACGGTCGCTTCGTCTTCTCCAACGGCGACACTGAGGGTACGTTTTGTACTCGGCACTCTTTAATGGGAAATCCCACTAACTCTCACAGGCTACGCTTACCATGCTGACTTCATGATGGGTTGGGACCGCGATTTCCTCCAGCAAGCCGTCGAGACTTGCGTCAACCCGTCTGGACGCATTGAAGACTGCAAACTCTTCAAAGTTGTCGACCAGGCAACCGCCACCTCTTGCAAGCTCGAGAACGCTCTACCCGATAAGCTGGCTTCTGAGCTGCAGAATATTCAGGGCCCCATGGATAAGCTTCCCGGAAGCATCGCCGTCTTTGGTGACGGCGGCAACCCGTCCGTACCTGAAACTAACAGCATTGCATCTACTCCCACCGATACTGGCACCTCCCCGGAGCCTATTCAGAGCTACACTCCTGGTAACACGCCCACGAACCCTGCCGAACCTCTCCCTGGTCAGGTCTTCAAGCAGGTTGACTCCGAGTCAAACTTGTCCTCCGCTCCCACTCCTACCGCTTCTACCAACCCCTCTGCCCCTGTTGCTGCCGCCGCTGCCGTCACTGAGGCCCCTACCACATCGGCCGTCGAGCACAGCTACTACAGCACCGAGTACATCACCAACGGCAACACTATTAGCAAAATTCTCTGGACGCAGCAGCTCGTCACTGTCACAGAGACAGTCGAGGCTGTCCCCGCCCAGACCGTCGACGCTGCCAAGCGCCGTCGTGCCCATCTCCACGCTCACGTCCGCCGGAGCTAAATAAGTACAAAGTCGGAGCGCAGTATGAAGTACAAAAAACTAAAGGTTGCTATTTGATTTCGTGGGGGATTTTTGACGATCTGGACAGGTTCCGGAAACTGGAACAACTTTCAAGTTGGTATGATTTAAACAGCATTCTGTCTTGAAGGTTCTTTCTTTTCTTTTCATAGAGGCAGAAATGCTGTGCAATTCTTTTTGATAACATAGGATCTAGCAAGAAGCAAGCAGCCATGAGTTTTTACCAAAATTACGAATAAATTGTGTACTCGTGACTTGTAATTGGCCGGGCCGGGCCGGGCGGAAAGGCCGCAAGAATTCCACGCGCTGGTTTGCTACTAATGACAACCAAATTCAAGGATGTCGTCATATTTTCCTATTGACAGTTGGTACGCGCTCAACAGAATGCGATTTTGGAAAAGAGAAACTGAGGCTGAATTTTCCTGCTCGTTAGATTGCCATAGAATAAATATTTTCTTTCCGCCTGCCGCAGGCCTCTCAGTGGCTAGTGGTGTCGGTTGGTTGGAATGCGTCTCACCAGGCAACACATTCCTCATGACATTGTAACGGAAATTACACCCCATATGCACCAAAAACACAGACCACTGTTTATGAGGACTTTGAACAAAATGTGACGGCTCTGACAAACAATGCGGCATCCTTTATCGCTCACGCCCTCCTTTGCTCATTCACTCTTTTAACCCAAACAGCAGACGCCATACGGACATTCACCGCGAGTCCCGAGGCGAACGCAGTCCTTTTTTTTGTTCTTGTTTTCTTGTTTAAAGCGGTGGCGAATAGGGGGAGAGAGAGAGTCTGCAGCCGATGCCGATCTCGACAACCCCCTTTGCAGGATTTGGATGGACGAAGCCATGACGACGCTGGACAGTGCATCGGTCCGCAAGGACGGCGTTCTCAGCGGCGTCAACTTGCTGCAGCGACGCGGCGCCACCACGCTCGGGCTCGGCTGGCTTATTGCCATTGTTCTGTGCGGGGGCGTCTCTCTCTTCATCGTCGTCGGTTTCGCGCTGGCGTGGCGTGCGCAGAAGCGGCACTCGCCGCTGACGGTGACGCGGACGACGGCATCGCTACCATACGAGGCGTCAGGCTTGACGGCGCTGCTGCGACAGCCCGCCTTGACGACGCGGCTGGCGAAGCGCCGCATGACGGTGGTGCGCGAAAGCTACGCCGACGACGATGAAGACAAAATGACGCTGAGACGGTTCTCACTGAAGCGCATCTCCTCGCTGCCGGTGCTGCCACCGCTGCCGACGTACAGCACAATCAGGCTGTTCAACCCCAGCAGGGCTTCATATCGAAAGGAAAGGGGCTGGCTGGTGGACGAGGAGGCGATTGCAGAAGGCGAAGAGCGGCGGATGAGCGTTAGCAAGTACAGACAGAGACCAGGCAGCGGAAGTGGATGGGCGGGACAGATGGTCGGGGTGCTGATGCAGGGTCCGGTGGTGAAGCCGGAACGACAACAACAACAACAACAGCGACAGCAAGAACACCAGCCAGCACCGCCTACATACCAGCAGGATTCTCGAGAACAGCCAAACAACACAAACTACGACCACATATACGAAGACCTCGAGAAATCACATCACAACTACCATGCCGAAGAGGAACCGTCAATGCCAGCCATGCCTTCCGCCACACATACCCGAGACTCGGATGCCAGTACAAAAGACTTTGTCCGCCCGGCCGCCGCCGTGCTCGCACGGCACCCGTCTCGCACCGACTCGGATCTGCGGTCTATTCTACGCTCCACGGAACAACGCTTACGCGACGGCGACCGCAGCCGCAGCTGCTCCCCTGAGAAGGCGCTGCACACGCCATATACTTCGCCGACTAAACCGCGGAGCGGCGGGCGCGTATCTCGCCAAGGGTTATCGCATAACCACAACAACAGCCCGACGCGGTATGGGATTCCCGGTAGTACCAGCGGTGGCGGCATGGGCGCGCGTGAGGGCTCAGCCGCGTCGGTTGGCAGCGCGGCCACCAGCCTCGTGGCGCAAGCAACGGAGGAGCTGGAGCTTCCTGGGGGAATGGGCAGCCCGAGTCGTCTGCGTGGCCACGAGTGGCTGGCGGGTGATGAAGCGATACTAAAACTTACGACGCCGCAGCTGCAGCAGCTGCAGGACGGCCAAAAGGAGGAGGAGGAGGAGGAGGAGGAGCGTATAGCTCAACGCGACAGTGCGCAACGCCAGTATTACCAACAGCTTCAGCAGCAACAGCAACAGCAGTATACTAGTCCTCAGCGAAGCCCGCAGAGGAGCCCGCAAAGGAGTCCGCAGCGCGAGCGATCCCAGAGGCGCGGCTCCGTCGACAGCGATGCCTCGTCGAGCCTTTCCACGCTCTACAGTGTCGGAGACGAGATTGACCACGCTTCAATCCAGGCTGTCGTCGAGGGCCCCGACGATCCGTTTGTCGAACACGGCACCCGGGCAGATGGTTTGCCCGTGCTTGCGCCCCTGCGACGCACCATGACGATTAGCTCGGACACGCTCGTTCGCCACATTGACCTTGAGAACATGCCGTCCATCTACCGTAGCCCGCCTCTCCAAGAACAGCAGCCGAAGCAGCAGCAGCAGCAGCAGCAGGGCTACCAGAGGCTGCACAAGTCGCTCGACGTGCAGCGCTTTGCCGGCGTCCTGCTGCCGCCGCCCGCCCAGGCGCGCGCCTATGAGGACGTCCGTCCCAAGTCGGAGGCGGCGGCAGAAATCAGCATCTGCGTTTCGCCGCAAGTGTCTGAGTCGAGCTACACTGACATCTCAGTCGACACGACGATATTAAGCGACTATATGACCATGGTGGACGAAGAGGAGGACAAGGCAGAGGCTGGCGGGCATGACGTGACGCCGGTCAAGGATCATGGCCGTCGGCGTGGCTCGGATGCCTCGTCGTCGCCGTTTAGCGAGCAGGAGATTGTCAGCATAGTCATGGCGGCGGAAGAAGCGTCACCGAAAAGGCAATCACGGCGTGCGCTTCCCATGCCGCCGGTTGTCTTTGCGCCCGACGGGTCGGTCGTACCGCAGGGGTTGTCGCCGCCGCCCAAGAGCGTCGCGCGCAACAAGTCCCTCATACGCAAGCCATCGGTCACGTCGTCGTACTACAGCAACGACTACCATGATAATAGATACTATAACAATAACAATGCAGAGCCGCAGATTGTCGGCGTGCCGGCCTCGCGCAGCGGTACTATTGTCAAGGGCCTGTCTGTGTGCCGCTCGGTCGCGGAGCTGCGCCGCATGAACTCGCTCACCAGCAACGTCAGCTGCAAATCGCTCGTCTCGTCCGCGCAGGACGAAAATAGAAGCACTGAGCAGCAGGCTTTGCGGCCGACGACGGTTCAGGCGTCCACGAGACCTCCCCGCATGGGCGCCCGTCAATATCTGAGTGTCTATGGTGGTGGCGGTGGCCGGGATAATCCTGACAGGAGCAACAGCAGAAGGAACCGTCCCAGCGGTCCGCGCCCGAAAAAGAGCGACGGCGGCAGCAGCAGCAGCAGCAGCAGCAGCGGACAAGCACGCTCGGAAACAGCAACGACGATGACGGCCCCGACGACGCCAGAAAGGCCGGCCAAGAACCCGCGCCGAAGCTTGGGCAATGTAGGCTCCATGGTGGAGCGCTACCAGCAAAAGGGCCCGGACAAGGAGGCAGACAACGGCAAGGAGAATGCGGGCTTGGGCATCTCGCTCCCGGCGCCGGCGTCGCCGCCGCCGACGACGACGATGACGACCAGACCGCCCCGGAACCCGGCCGTCGCGGAGCTGGCGGCCGCGCAGCGCAGGGAGAAGCGTGGCAGCGTGGACAGTCTGGGGCTCTATGACAAGGATGGCTTTTTGCTGCCGTCACCGGAGCGGGAGCTCCATAAGAAGCTGCTGCGCATGTAAGAGACGATGGTGCTCTCAGCGATGGCGATATGAAAAAAAAAAAGAAAAAAAAAGGGGGGGAGTCCCGGGAAATGCGAGGGCTCTGACTAAACATGTCAAAAGCACACGGCTCTTAATAAATACACACGACTGGTGAGTTGCGTGTATCTGATCAGCTTTTCGTTGACCAGTGTTTCTTTTTTGGAGATTGAATCATCATCTTCATTGTTGACTTTTTTTTTTTTTTTTTGGTACTGGGAAAGCAGGCCCCGTCTTACTTTTTCTACATTTATTTGTGTGGCGTTGAGCCCACGACTGACATTTGGCGATTCACTGTCCTCTTTTTATTTTCCTTTCTCTCTGTCTAGATGGGCATTGCCAGCAGGCATAGCTAAACATAATGCGGAGTATTTACTCCTGTCTCATAATCAACTATATAGTATATTTCAATAGAAACAATATCCTTTTCCTCTGTGCTATCCTGGTATTCCTGGTCCCTGTTTGGTGTTTTATTAAAAGGTATTCCAATAAACGCCGTGCTTGTAGCCATGTTTCGTTTTTTTTTCTTTTTTACGTCTTTTGTTCTGCCATCACTGGACAAGACCGCATCCTACTCTACTCGTTGACGCTTGCTCTCGGCATCCTCCTCCGCGCCGTGCCCATTGATGCCCCCTTGCACCTCGATCTCGTCACGCGCTCTCGTCCGACCCGCGCCCTCTCCAAGCTCCGCGCTCTCTTCCTCACCGCCCACCTCGGCACCCGGTCCAATCCAGTTGCCCTCGTCGTCAAAGTACTCGCCGACATTCTCCGCCGTGATCCACCCCCCACTGCCGGGCATTGGCGGCGGCAGCCCGCCATCCGCGGCGCCGCGCAGCACGCCCTGAAACCCTTCGAGAGCTTCGTGCTGCTCGGCGCTACCCTCAAACACGATGCGGTCCTGGTAGTCGGCGTCGTCGTCGTCGTCGGCGGCGCCGGCCGGGTCGGGATGGAGGTTGGAGCACGCCGCAATGGCTTCGTAGAGCTTGGAGGCGGTGTCGGTCTCAGATGCTGCGGGGGGAACAATGGTGAGCTCGATGAGGCGAAAGTCGTCATCGTCAGAGGAGCCCCCGTCAGAGAGCTCCAGCTGCATCCAGACGGCGGGTGAGCTGGAGGGGAGCTGCTTGATGGCGTGGATCGAGATGGAGGGGTAGGGTATCGAGACGCCAGCTTCGGCGGCGGGGCTAAAGATGGTAAAGGTTCTGGTCAAAGACGAAATGTTAGCTAGAGCTATTGGCGGGGAACAAGGTAAGAGGAATCGGCAAGTGTATAGACGTACTCGGAGGTGACGTAGACGTCAACCTGCTGCTCGACGAGCTCTTCCGCGTCGGCGTCGGCGTCGGCGGGGGCAGGTGAATCAGCGGGAAAAACGGCCAGCGCGCCGCCGGTAACCTGCTCCTTGGGCGCCGAGGCCGCAGCGCCAGTAATGTGCAGATGCAGCACGGGTTTGCCGTCGACAAAGGACTCGGGCGTCTGCGACTGGTACTCGGCGAGGGGGAGAAAGTCGGCCAGCGACGGCGGGGTGCGGATGGTGGTTGCAATCATTGAAGATATTTCGCGATACCTCTAGCTACATTGAAAATCTAATCAGGAGCTGGGAAGAAAGGAGTTGAAATAAAAGGGACTCGGTTGCAGGCGAGGAGCGCTTGCTAGAGCTTAGCTTCGTGGATCGCGGGGGACAAGATGAACAAAAATCCGTTCGCGTTTCAAGGTGGGGCAATGCCATGACCGCGCACGCGCGTGGCCTTGGATCTGCGACAGCTTAGCTCTTGCAACATGATTGATTGACTATTGAAAAATCCGCAGCAGCCTCACCGCAACCCAATCGTTGTCGATTTGAACACGAACCGACCAAAGGGCTCCAGAGACCGGTTGTGCAGCCCGATTAGTCGCATCGCCAAGGGCCTGCGGCTGCCGTCGCAAGTGACCATGTATAGCCATCGTAAGGACATCCAACCTCTTCCATTGTCTTCCAAGACGCCCGCTCACCCTTTCAACAGGACCTCATCCTCTCCTCGAGCAAGTCCCCCTCACCGTGTCCCCCTTTGTCTCGCTGCCGACCGCCACGACCCTCTCGTACACGTACAAGACGATGCCGTCCAACATCCCCCCTTCTGCCCTCGGCATTCCCAACGCCGACACCACCACCTCCTCCTCGTCGTCATCCGGCCCCACGAGCGAACTACAGCAGCAGCAGCCGAAACCGCGCTTCATCGTCTCGCAGTCGGGCAACGCCGCGCACCCCGACGACATTGTCGCCTCATGCCAGGCGCTGCACGCACACGTGACCAAGATGCAAGAGGACGCGGACCGCGAGCTGCGCGCGTTTGAGGAACGCATTCGCGAAAGGGATCTCGCGGAGAAGAGAAGACTGGCGCCGGGATGGCTGGATAGTGACGCGCGGCTGCTGCAGCCAGAAAAGGGCAAGGCGGCGGCGGCGCAGGCGGAGAATGAGTTGATGGTGGGTGAGCCGGTTGCGCGACAGGCTGGTGGTGCGGAACCAGCGACGGACGAGGGAGCGGCGCTGGACAGAGCCTTTGGTGGGATAAGCTTGAGATGAGTGGATTTTATGAATTTATATTGATGGATGTTGGAGCGCTGTTTTAACGACGCGGCGTCTGTCTTGGGTGTTGGGAGTATTTCATCTTTTTCACTTGGAAAATCTGCTGGAATAATCATGACAGATACAGGAGCAAGTGTTTTCAAAATGGCACACAACTTGTATTAGGTGTAAGAGTACTAATTGAATTTACACACTAGCCGTCCAATTGGTTGTCGGGCCGAGTTTTGAGAAGGTTATACAGCTTATTAAATCATGTTGACAGCAAAGAGGGCGACGGCACCAGCAGCAAGCATGGCAGGCTTGTGCATATTGGCAGCGCCGACCTGGATCTGGGTGCTGGTGGTGTTGTTACCGGCCTGGGAATTTCATGTTAGGTGACTAATTGACAAGCGAGTACAGCTTTTTGGAGTGCTTACAGTGGAAGAAGCGCTGGCGGTAGGCTTGGCGGTGGTGGCGGCCGAGGTAGAGTGCACCTGGGACGAGCCGGTGGCCTGGGAGGCGGTGGTCTGAGGGGCAGTGGCCGACTGCGAGGTCTGGCCGGGAGCAGAGGGCTGGCTAGCGGCAGAAGACTGGGTAGCCGGGGCGGAAGAGGCGGGAGCGGAAGATGCAGGAGCAGACGAGGCCGGGGCGGACGAGGCCGGGGCAGAAGCGTCAGTCTTGGCAGGCTCCGAGGGAGCGGCACTGCCGGCGCCGCCAGAAGGCTTGGGGGTGGACTCGAAACCGCACTTTTCAGCAGCGGCGCCGACCTTGGTGCCGTAGTGCTTCCAAATGTCGTAGGTCAGGGCGCAGTCGAGGCAATTGCTGAGGAGGCTCTTCCACTTGGCATCTGAGCAGTAGCCTTCCTTGGCCGAGTCCTGAATGGCGTAGCCTGCAATGGTTTGATATTAGAAAAAAAAGGTGGACAAGGGGAGCTTTATGGAAAGGGCGAGAAAGGGTGCCAGGAGAGCGAATACATACCGCAGTTGGCGTGGCATTCATAGGCAGGACCAGACGTTTGACGCTTGGAGAGGGGGACCGAGGCGGGGAACTCGAAGCCAATACTGCCGGCAGAGGCCAGAGAGACGGCGGAGCCGACGGCGACGAGGCTGGCGACGAAGTGCATTGTGGAAGAGTAGGAGGAGAAGGAGGAGGAGGAAGGATGTTTTGCTTAAGCCACAGAAAACGAGAGACTGTTGAGCGAGTGTGACTGCAAACTGGCCAAACGGCAATGTTGTTGGATGGGAAAAAGGACCAACACGACGAGAGCAGAAGGCCCGGAGCGTACTTATAGCGAGTGGCTGGTGTTTATGAAGGAGGACGGAAGAGATCCAAAAAAAGGAGTCAGGGGCAAGGGAAGTGGAATGCACAAAACCATATCCGTGCTCATCTCTCTACTGGTGCGCAGAAAGCGACAACGGTCATGAACATGCGACGCGCGCTACCTACAACTGGAGTCGCCTTTCGGACGCCGACGGGGCAAGGGCCGGACATGCAAG